>RQTK01001614.1:41582-44670 GCA_003991915.1 Elysia chlorotica
ACAGATAAACAAAACAAGAAAACAACGAAACCAAAAAACAAAACAAAACATTAAACCCCAACAACAACAACAACAAAAAACCACCTGACAGATATCCGAACTAAACTTTGATGTTCTAAAGTGGATCCGCGCATTTCAAAGCACGTAGCTCACAAACTGTGTAAAATAGAGGTAATTTTGACCTCTTGATTAGGTTTATATCTCCGAAGGAATCATTTATGCCACATGGGTTCGAGCACAACTGAGGTTGGAAATTTAGTTATCCTGCCCAGAGCTCCACCGACTGAGTTGTTTTGTTTACCAGCAAAGCAAATGGTTTTCATTACATACAGAGATAACTCCGAGTGGCTCTTAGGCCCAGACTTTTGTTGGTATACTTGGATCTATGTTCAGAAAATATGGCATAACCGTGGCGTTATTCTTACGTCGTTAACTATAGGTACGTTCATTATAGACACGTTAGTTCCCACGCAATGCTATTATTGTATCGTATCGCTCCGCCTGATATGCCTTGTTAATTGGCCGAAACGTGTTTCATTCACAAAGACCAGGAGGCGCCAGCGCAGAACAATTAGTCGGTAGATTAGACTCTTTGTGTAAAGGTTGGAACTTCTTATTCTGAGGAAGTTACTTTACCCTTCGGTGTTCCTCAGGGTTCCGATTCTTTTCACTGTTTACCTGAACCCCTCGGCACAGATGATAAATAATTACAGTCTGCAACACCACCGATACGCAGACGATACATAGATATACAAAGCTTTAAATATAGAGCATAATAATTTGTTAATTAGACCACATTAGACGATATCTGATGTTAAAGCGTGGATGACACAAAATACAATTAAACTCAATGAGTCAAATGCTGAAATTATTTTGTTTGGAAATTCCTCTGACATTAATTAAAGAAGACTGCCAACCAGGGTTTGGAAGTAAGCTCAAGTTATGTTGTACCATCTCAAAAGGCGAAGAATCTAGGCATTATTTTTTATTTTATCAAACTCTAACTATGCGTGATCGAGTCATTGTGTAAAAGTATATATTTTGAGATAAGCCATATCAGTCTTTCTAGAAGATACATGTCATTTGATGTCTCTGTAAGATTAATCGTGTCCCTAGTTCTATCCAAATTAGACTATTGCAATGCACTACTCTCTGGTCTCTAAGTGAACTAAGCTTAGTAACGTAACTTCAAAAAGTCCAAAACCAGGCAACCAAGGTTATTAACAAGAAAAAGAAAAATAAGCATACAAAGTCCCTATTAAAAACGTTACATTGGTTGGCGGTATAGGAAAGAATTGAATATAAGATAATATATACTAGTTTTTAAATCCTTGAATAATTTGACCCCTGCAATATTAATTTACAAGAACTTTAGCACCTTTATCTGAGCAATGCATCTCGCTGTCTAAGATGTTCAAGTGATAAAACTTTATTTTTTACGCCTAAAAGCAATTTAAAATCATTTGAAGACTAGCTATTTCAGGGTCTTTGGCCAACTTTTTGGAATTCTCTTCCACGAGAGATTAGGAAGAGTGCAAGCCTTGAGACTTTTAAAAAATCTTTGAAGAGTCATCTTCTTAAAGGTGTTTTCGGTTCTTAAGCTGTTACTTGTTTTTGCCTACTGATTTTTTTACCGTAGATTTTATAATTTAATTCCATTTAACTTAGATATCAAATTTAACTGTTCATAAAAGTTTGTGTACCGGTATTGCAAGTCTTTTACAGATTAGTTTTAAGTATATTTGTTTCGTTAAGATTTTCCAGATTAATATGATGTTTATTTACTGTGTACCATATAAAGCGCTTTGAGATTATTTTTTTTTTTAATTTCAAGCCCTAAAATGTAACTTATTATTATAAGTCTATATATTTCTTTTTACATATAAACATAGAGTTTATTACATTGTAGCACATGTGTTAACAGTATATTGAGTCTATATAGCCGTACTCTTGAGAATATGTCTTCCTGCTCGAAAGACGATGTTCTACCCTACCCTACTACTACTACTACTACTACTACTACTACTACTACTACTACTACTACTACTACTACTACTACTACTACTACTACTACTACTACTACTACTACTACTACTACTACTACTACTACTACTACTACTACTACTACTACTACTACTACTACTACTACTACTACTACTACTACTACTACTACTACTACTACTAGGAGAGGCAGACCACTGGAATAATAAGTAAATTTGTAATTTTTAGGTATTTTCCACTGTGGCAGAAGTAGGCTTTTAGTGAAAATGGTCGAACATTGATTGTGCTTTGAGGGATTGGAATCTTCGACTTGTAGATGCACTCACAGCTAATATGGTTTATACCACTAGACCAATACGCTCCTTAAATAAGGAGGTTCGTGACTAGGGTACTTAATAAGTCTCTTTAAGTGACTAGCTATCTTTATTGGGAAAATCAAAATCGCACAAAGACAACGACTAAGCTTAAAATCCGGACGCACCAACACTTGCCAATAGCCTCACAAACATCTAGGGACAAACAAAAACAATAATGTATGTCTCGAAGTTTATTACAATTTATAAATTATATTTAGGAGAGGCAGACCATTGGAATAATTATAAGTAGATCTGCAATATTTTGGTATTTTGTCATACTAGTCAAAGTAGGCTTTTTGTGAAAATGGCCGAATAATGATTACGTTTTGTGGGATTAGATACTTCGACCTGTAGATGGAGCGGCGCTGAATCGCCTTGCCACTTAAAGTGAACATGGTTTTTACCACTAGACTGCTACGTTTAAAAGAGTTACAGCACTGAAAAAAATGAGCGAAAAGACAGAGTGTGGAAGAAAAGTACACAGACATAAAGAGGAGACACAGGGGTAGAAAACGAGAGAGGCAGAGTGCGAGAGAGAGTGAAAAAAAAGAATAAAAGAAGGATCGCAAAAAGAGAATAAATTTATATTTAAAAATAGAAAATTAGCCAAAGACACATAGATAGATAGATAGATAGATAGATAGATAGATAGATAGATAGATAGATAGATAGATAGATAGATAGATAGATAGATAGATAGATAGATAGATAGATAGATAGATAGATAGATA
>RQTK01001614.1:52095-64118 GCA_003991915.1 Elysia chlorotica
AGTTAATTCCCTTGAATTTTACATAAGCCAACCTCGAAAAAATCTCCTCACTTAGAAAAGAGTAAATTTTACTTTAGCTCATTTCAATACATTTAAGAGTTATTTCCCTTAAATTTTACCGAAGCTAACCTAGCATTCCTCCCCACTCACAAAAGATTTCCACAAAAAAAATAGAAGAGTTCATTCCCTTGAATTTTACCGAAGCTAATTAGACAGACTTAACTACCGGTCTAGGGCTAGGTACACATTTACCGTGTACTTAGACACTGCCCACGCCTAGTTAACAAATAACAATTTTCATACCATACTTGGCATAGAGATCCAATCTTACGTATGTCTTGTGTTGATTACGTTCATGACAGGCCTAATGTTGTCATCGAACACAGAGTCACAGATGAAGGAAGGACTCAGAACAAATCAACCTAAACCAGAACAACAGACTTAACTTTTGATCTAGATCTAGATCTATATCAGATACATCTAGAGTTCTGCCCACCCACCCATTTGATACACGGTTTAGGGACCACAAAACGTCCACTGACCATCTCGATAAAAATGTATTAGATCTAGATCTAGGGTAGAATGCACAAACAAGACGTATACCTACATTGCGTCTTAGCGTAACAATATAAGAGTAAGAAGGCTTATGACGAGACGTAAGCTACGCATGTTTGATACACATCTAGATTAGTAGAAATAGATAGATTCTCAGAATTGATAGTTACAAGTCATTTAGGCTAGATCTACATAGATCTAGCTAGATCTAGAGGTCTAGACTAGATCAACATTATAAATTTATATTTCTACACCATTTGACCATAATTATTTCTGAAAACACACACAGACTGCACTTGCAAGCAGCAATTGCATGCTTGGACTGATTCTCGATTTTTAAAAAAGCGCCTAAATAGGGCCTAGATCTAGATCTAGCTATAGGCCTAGAGATCTAGATTCTAGCCTAGATCTAGTTGTTTTCATAGTTCAGTAATTTTTTCAAAGGAGTTCAATAATCATCAACATGGCTGAACCTGGACCAAGTAGACCTAAAACTCAGACAAATTGTATTCCTTCTGGGAGTGATTGTCCTCAGACCACTCAAACTGAAACTGTGGAAATTTTGGAAGAAAGCGAGGTAAAGCTATCTATAATCTAGATCTTATATTATGACATGTCATGATGTCTATATCAGAACTTGAAAAAAAAAATTAAACCCCCCAAATTTTGTAAGGAATGTCCACGTACACAGCAGCCTAGGATCGAGACGTACTGCCCTAGTGGTAGATTTCACAAAATGAGTACGTACAGGAGGTGGTGTCAAGTTTTGTGATATATATATTGTTTACAGTACAGAAACGATGTGGCGCTAGACAGTTTAGCGTTGATCAACACAGCACTTGCTGACGTGGTAGGGTCAAACTTTACCATGTTTCCCTCAGAAATAAAAGTGGTCAAAGGGAATGAATGTTCTAATATATGTTTTTAAAAGGATCATTAGTTCTTTAAGTTACCGTGTCACCAGGCTTTAAATATTTAAAACACATCCTGAGGGAGAAAACGTCTTGAAAAGGTTAAGAGAGTATCGTTTGCTCAAAGAACACTTAAAAGAATTCTTAAATCAGCGAATTTTGAAGGCTAATGTGACGACTGTACTGTTTGTGGCTTTATAGGCTAATCTTAATATTTTAATGTTCTGAAATTTAGCAAAATATAGGTCCACAGTTAGAATCTAAA
The DNA here is from genome assembly GCA_003991915.1 of Elysia chlorotica. Taxonomy (NCBI): domain Eukaryota; kingdom Metazoa; phylum Mollusca; class Gastropoda; family Plakobranchidae; genus Elysia; species Elysia chlorotica. The sequence goes on from RQTK01001614.1 coordinate 53,827, forward strand.
AAAAACCCCAACAAAACGGAAAAAAAAACCAACAACTCAGGGAACAAATGAATGTAAAACCTCAGATTACTATTCTTTAAGGACTGATCACTAAAATACAAACACCTAGGCTCATTTTTTTGTCTTCCTGTTAAAGCCTGCTTTTCTTGTCTGCCGAGGGGCAGGTTCTTAGGCGCAGACCACAGTGGAAACTTCATAATTCGATTTGTTCTGGAATGCGTTAAAATTTCAAATTAAGAGGATTTGAATCAAAGAAAGGGGGCATAACCATGCCCAAAAATATAGTTACCTCCCTTGTTTGAAAAATCGATTGAACGAGCCTCCATATATTTTTAAAATTATAAGCCCTCCCATCCCCAAGGAATTGTGTGAATTTTTTAGGCCATTAAAAGGGCTGTTGTTTTTTAAGGGGATTGGGAAAGACCAGGAGCCGTATTCATGAGCAGTCGTAAAATTGACGTAGTTGGTACGAACATTTTTACGTAGACTAAGCCAGTATTCATGGCAAATTTTTTTCATAGACTAGCTACGTCTTAATATAAAGGAGGGAAAGTCTGAAAATGTAGAGCCCATTTTTAAATTATATATTGTGCTAATATAAAGGAGGTTTTTTCATAGACTAGCTACGTCTTAATATAAAGGAGGGAAAGTCTGAAAATGTAGAGCCCATTTTTAAATTATTATATTGTGCTGACTTTAAAACTAGTTATAAAATTAAGTTTCCAAAACTCAAATCTCTAATTAATTTCTTTATTAGTATGAGTTGGAACCTTTCATTTGACCTACTTTCTTAAGGGAGATCTAATTCTAAATTAAGAAAAATCACCAAAATGTGTGATTGCATCATTGGGTTTGTCGAAATGGTAACATTAAACTATAAAATAACTAAAATCTTAATAAAACACAAAAGTAGTTATAATTGATTTTTTATAGACTTGAGGCCAAATTTTGCCCCTTAGTCCTGCCACAGAGCAGGTGTAAATTTGTGGCAAAATTTAGTACTAAGAAATTCCCATGAATAGGTTGTTGAGGAAATTTAAATACGTCTGACTTTTAGGCCTAGGTCTTGACATGAATACGGCCCAAGAGTTTTTGGCGTTGACAAAATTAATATAATTAATTGGCATGCTTGCTTGCAAAATGGTATGTTATTACAGTTTGTCTGTGTCATAATGTGGTATTCAAACTTAAACTCCAAAGCCCAAACTCCATTGCGCAGATCCTCTGTGCCTTGCTCTTGGATAAATTTTTTCTGGGTTAGAAGCGCTGACCTAGCTTCTGCTGAGGCGGTGGGAGAAGTCTCCTCTTCAGCTTCTTCATCAGATTCCTCATCTCAGATATCAGCAACTATCTGTTGGATAGTTGTTTCTTCAGTTGTTGGGACACCATTGTCAACACTGACAAAGGCCTCTTGTGTTGCGTCAACTGAGACCATTATATATTTGTGACGACTGTTACATGTATAGATTTAATTAACTTTAGTCATGAACTGAGCCTGGCGCCGCGGGCCACTCCCACACCTTTGGCCTACATTAACCTCCCAGCGCCCCTCTGTCTATTCTGTCTATCCTCTTCCTCTCCGTCTTAGTCACCGCACGTACTATTGTGCTGATTGATATATACACGTTGTCCCATCATTGTCTCTTCAATCTTGTTCAGTCCACCGACTTGTAAGCTTCGTTAATAAAAATATCTTTGCACCGTCTCCTGTTCGTTCATTTAGAGTTTGTTAATAAACCCCGAACCCTAACTTAACCGCAACATTATTGTGGCGGTGCGTAACATGGTGGCAGCTGGTTTATTCTCTCTATGAACAGATTGTTTTGATTTTTCCTCTTGGACTTTGATCAGTTTATAGTTTATTATTACCTCATCATGAGTGATCAAAACGAACATCAAACCCTCAATCTTGATTCCTCTACGATGAGTGACAGTGCTCCGTCTTTTTGATTCATTGCTGGTTTGAAACCTCCTTCTACTTCTAGACTCTTGGGTTCCAACATCCAGGAGTCTTGGAAACTGTTAAAACAGCGTTGGGACACATTCTGTGTTGTCACAGATATCTACTCTTTCTAGAGATGTTCAAGTTGCTCTCTTCCTTCACTGCCTGAACGACGATGCCTTGAAGGCTTACAACGGTTTCTCCTTCCTACAACCCGAGGCTCAACGAACCCTAAGTGATATCATCACTAAATTCGATTCGTTCGCATTTGGTGAAGTGAACGAAACATATGAACGGTTTCTCTTCAACAGCCGCCTTCAGGGAGAAAGAGAATCATTCGAAATATTTTACAGTGAACTCCACTGTCTCACAAAAAGCTGCAACTACTGCGGACGGTGCCTTGATTCTTTCCTAAGAGACCGGATTATCTTGGGTGTCCGAGACAAGGACATTCAACGTGATCTTCTAAAAATTCGTGAACGCGGACAGACATCGACAAAAGATGAACACGACTCCTGAGGCGTCAGCAGCTGTAAATGTTCTGCCTAAACAGAAATCGCCCTCTGTCCTCCTCTAAATCTCCTCAGTGGGCTAAGTGCAAGTTTTGTGGCCGACAACATCCTATGCTGAAGAGCAAGTGCCCTGCATACTCGCGGTACAAGAGGGGATTATTCTACGTGGAGACCATATCGTAATACCGAGCTCTCTTCGTCAAGATAACAAGGCGAAGGAACATGCGGGTCACCACGGCATCAACTCCTGCTTACGCCGTTCACGCGATCTCATCTTCTGGCCCGGCATGTCCAGCAATATCCGTGCTCACGTAGAATCGTGCGATACCTGTGCCACGTACTGTGCGCGCCAACCTGAGCAGCCACTGCTCACGCATGAAGTGCCGTCGCGTCCCTGGCAGAAAGTCGGGACCGACATCTTTTCTATAAGTGGGAGAAATTATTTAATCACAGTGGATTACTTCAGTGATGCCACTTTTACGCTTTTCCGGAAATTTCCGTATTTCCATCGTATTTTTAAAGTCAAAATTATACGCTGTTAACTTTGAAAACGCGCCCTTCTGAACAACTCCGCCGCTTAAAGTAAAACAATGTTGTTTCTGATTATCATGCAACTGCTGTTAATTGGGCAACTAAAAATTGAGTAGTTTTCAAGTTTGCGAGTACGAAAAAGAAAAGCAAAGAACAATGTTTTTCGTCATGCGGCGTCTCTTCGTTCTTTATTAAATTTTCATAATACTGTTTTTATCGATATCGGTACTGCAGTGTACCTCATCCGGGTTACCGACTTGAACCTCTAGTTTACCTGATCAACATCGTTGATTCTTCCGAATAATACCGATCTGTCCATCTTCATCCAGTCCTCGTCGGTTTTTTTTTTCTTCTGACAAATTGATTCCAGCTAGTGTGTGTTTGATCTGACTCTGATCTATTGGTTATTTTAATGACGGAGCTTTGGCCAAACCGGTCTTAGCTTATCAGGTAAGCGAATTTAACATGTGCGCTCCTCTGGTAACTTTTATAAAAGAAAATAATCGAGGTCTGGATCTAGCTAAAGCTAGATCTAACGGAGTTGTATCGTATGTGATAGCTACAATGGATTTAACGATCGGCACATTCTGCATCTGATATAATTAAATGCTAAATTCACATAAACTAGTTTATGTTTCAGTATGATATTCGCATGTTTTGCTCAAGTCTTCTGTTAGTCCTCGGCTCCTACTGAGGTATCTGAAGGACATTGATGTGTATAGTAAAATTTAACTGTGACATTGCTGCACATGGATGTTTTAAACCACTGTATATATAGCCTTTACTTTTAATCAACCTTTTTGTGCACAATTTGTATACTTTTACCACTCGAACAGATACAGGAGTCACCGGTGCTACTAGTATAATGTATTTAATGTCCTAGGACATCATGGGCACAATATAACTGTACCGTGCTGATGTGTCGTAAGAACAAACTCAAAACCACTCAATTCAAACCCTCTCTCTCCGTGACAATGAAGGGCCCAATTAACTCCAATTAATTAAATTCAGCCTTCGAATTCCTCCTCTTGTTGGTGCAAATTCCCTTTTCTGCCTTTTGAAAACAAATCAATCTTGGCCCTCTCTTTCTCCCTCCCTCCCTCTCTCTCTCTCTCTCTCTCTCTCTCTCTCTCTCTCTCTCTCTCTCTCTCTCTTTCTGTGTCCATGATTGGGGTGAGGAGAGAACCGGCGCAGGTGGTAGAGCGGTCTCTTTAACAATAACAGCAATAAAAAAAAAGAAAACATCTACCAACTAAATAGCATGCAATAACTAGTGGGTATTGATTCTGTTACTGTGTCTCTGTTCAAAGTCACAAACTGAACAACAAATATGTGAATCTTAAGTACAGATTTAGATTTTTTTTCAATGAGCCCTCAAGAGAGAAAAGCAGGACTTACAGTTTTCGTAAAAATTTAAAAGTTATCAAAGTCACTTTGCTAGGTACCCGGAAAAGACTGTGCATAAGCAATTTAACCAGTTATTTCATATTAACCACGTGGTTATATTTAAACTTTTAATGGTTACTTTTTGTTAGAGAAGTTGACCTCCCCCCGACCAGCCTCAAAATGTGCTTAAATGTTTGAAATATAACCTTGATAACTAATGATCACTTTTTGATTTTTAATTTTTTTTCAGAGCCCACCCGTTCTGACCCTTAGACTGCAACAACCAGATAGACAGGACCACAGGGTAAAATGGTCATCGGATACAGTGGACAATGAGTTTATGGGCAAGAAAAAATCTAAGTGTGAGTTTCGAAGATTTTTTTTAACTGCCTATCATTTTCAAACACGATTTATATCATTACATTTTTTAGGGAGTGATAATGAACCCTTCTGTTTCAATTAATGCTAATATTCTGTAGTCATCCTCAGTTTTTCATGCAAGGCAAGTTTTAGATTTCTTGTGTTTACAAAAAGGGAAATAATCTTGAAGTACTGTCATGTGAAAACAACTTTGACAATGTACTAACATGAACTTGGTTTATGGATGAAACTGTTGAGTTTAAAAAAGAACTATAATGTAATTTCATCTACTAAACATTTTCACTCAGACACACTCATACACATAGTATATTGTCTTTACTGTACAAAATCTTTGATTTTACTATGCAAAGTTGTGATTGCGTTCCTCTGGGGTCTATTTTTGGTTTGTGTTATTTTTTTTTAAAGAATTTGGCTAAAAACGTCTCAACATCACTCTTTTTTGTTACTATTACTTTAATACTAATTAATACTAAAAAAAAGTACTATACAATTGTATCAAGGAAAATTGATTATTCAAATAATAATTAACTTAAGAATATATAAAATATGTTTACTCTTGGGCTAATTTATTTAAATTCCCTTAACTTCTTAAAATTTGTCCGAATGATCTTTATTTCGATAAATGTAACCCAGAAAACAGCTTTCTACCACCCTCTCCCCCTCTTCCGCCCCCCCCCCCCTTTCTCTCTATCTCTATTTATCTACTCTCTTTCTCTAATTTCTCGAATTTTTATTTCTTGGTTAATCTATATCTGCTCAACATGCTTACTTAAGCCTTATCAGAAAGAAAAAAAAGCGGTGCCTACCCAACTCTGATAAATTTGAAAACAATTTAACTCCATTACTCAAGTTTTGCCGGTACACAGATATATCTCAAATGGTGAAAACTTGGATGTTGCTGAATAGGTGTTCCGACACTGTGAGATGAAAATCACCTTAAAAAAACAACAACAACCGCATTTATTAAATATCACTAGACCAGAGTGATGTGATTTTAAAGGTATTGTTAAGCTCGTCTTTTAGTCAATATTAATCAAGCTGAATCTAATAACCTCGACCATCAATTTCACAGTGACTAATGGCGCTTGAAATATGTATAATTTGCTTTCTCAAAAGTTATGCAGCTATCAATCTGATTTGCCATTTCACTTCCCCCCTAAATTTAGAAGTTTTAAAGAGCAGTCTGAGGAGAAATTGATTGACTTCTTCCCAGACTGCTCAAAAGAGTATAACAAACAGTTCACCCATAGGGAAGTGCTTGCGTGCCTGGGAGAACTGAAAGAAACGGCCGCGGGGCCGGATTTGTTACTTAATACGTTATTTTAAAAGCTGCCAATGGAATCTATTCAAGTTCTACTTCATTTATTTAACAAAATTTGGGCTTCCGGTACCTTCCCAGAGTCTTGGCGCCAAGCCACCATTATTCCTGTCCCAACGCCAGGAAAAGACTGGGAAAATCCCCAAAATTACAGACCCATAGCACTGACAAGATGCCTGTGCAAACTATTTGAAAAAATGGTAGCCAGACGGCTGTCGTGGCATTTGGAGACTAAAATCTTTTATCCAACTACCAGTGTGGTTTCAGATAAAAAAAGAAGCACTGTGGATCACCTGATCCGACTGGAAACATTTGTTAGAGAAGCGTTCATCAATAATCAACACATAGTCGCCGTCTTCTTTGACTTTGAAAAAGCCTATGACACAACCTGGAAGTATGGCATACTAAAAAACCTTAAAAATATGGGATTCGAGGGCAACCTACCCATCTTCATTAAAAATTTCATGGCTAATCGACAGTTTCAAGTAAGGGTCAGATCGTCTATGTCTGACTCTTTCGAGCAGGAGCAGGGAGTTCCTCAAGGCAGCCTTCTCTCTCCAATTCTTTTTGGCATACAAATTAATTCAATAACCGAGACTTTAAAAAATGATGTCAACTGCTCGTTATACGTAGACGATTTTCTCGTCTGCTACAGAGCGTCTAAAATCTTATCCTGACAATCCTGCTTTTCACCCTGTTTTCCATCCAACTTATGTAGAAAAATTCCAATCTTCACCGAACGCGATTCCACCCTTTGGAATTCGGATTCAGCAGCTCCCTCTGGAAATTGACTTAGACACTAACTCTATTCAAGAAGACAAATTTTCGGAAATCCCTCCCTGGACGCTGGAAAGACCAGAAAGCATTCTTGACCTGGCAGCTCTCCCATAAGGACAAAACCGCTTCAGAGGTATATAGAGAAAAGTTTGAACAAATCATAGAAAATCATTCCAATCACTATCTACTTTTCACTGACGGGTCTAAAGATGAGACCTGTGTCGGAGCTGCCTGCCACTCATCCTCAGCAGATAAATGCTGCGGGGTGAATGCGAAGGCGTCCATATTTACTGCGGAGGCAGTGGCCCTGTGCATGGCACTCGACACTGCCTCTATCTTAAGAAAAGACAAATTTTTAATCCTCTCTGACTCGCTCTCTTTTGTGAAAGCGGTGGGGGAAGCAAATCCCAGAAATCCTAGGATTCTCAAGGTGCTAGAGCGTATTCACGAAATTCATACGGGTGGTAAGAGAATTGCTCTCTGCTGGGTTCCCAGCCACGTCGGTATAGAAGGTAATGAAATGGCTGACGAACTCGCCAACATTGGGCTTGAACTTGAACCTACTCAGTTGCAAATACCAGCATCTGATGCTAAGCACACGTTTATAAAAGAAAACTGGAAGGCGCGATGGAACAATATAACAACCAACAAATTGCACTGTGTCCAACCACATTTAGATCACTGGCCAGGTATCTCTCAGGCAAGACGACGAGACCAAGTGGTGCTCGATCGAGTCCGACTTGGACATTCTCATCTTACTCACGCTTTTCTACTGAGAGGTGAAGAGCCTCCACTGTGTCATACCTGCAACATCATGGGCACAACATAGCCGTTACCGTGCTGACGTGTCGTAAAACAAACTCACTCACTCACTCACTACGTGTGTAGCATGTGACATGTTGGTGGTAACGAGGCATACTGTATGAAGATTACAATGGTTGAAGTCACCAAGTACGAGCCTGAGACTGTCTGGATCGTGGACCTTTCAATTTTGTTATTAGGTCTATGATTTCAGTAATTAACTATTGAGACATGAATGTTACTGTCCTGACACTGTCCGGATCGTGGACCTTTCAATTTTGTTATTAGGTCTATGATTTCAGTAATTATCAAATGAGACATGAATGGTCTGCAAAGCCATTTCCCCCCAGGAAGGTCTAGTTACTATTTATCTTATTTTTTTTTCAATATCTTGTCTACTTAAAAAAATGAAAGTGAAATAGGACTCCACTAGTGCTAACCTCCCCCCCCCCTTTTTTTTTTTCTTTTTTTGTTGTGGTGGTGTGGGGGGGGGGGGGGGGGGGGGGGTACATTTTCTCCTTTTCAACCTTTCTGTAATGTGAGCGCTGAAACATTGAAAGATTTTAATTTCCTCAGAAAATAAAGTCTGGTAAGTTTTTTAAATCTAAAGTCAATATGTGAACTCAAAACAAACTTCAGCTGGATAATGGCAACAGTGTTTACTAGTCGATGTCAGATATCAATGTTGGAATTGGACATGACATATGATTAAAGTTATTATTGTAAAGCAAACTAAACTTTACTGTGATTGTTGATCATTATCTAACGATGGTGTCACATTTAGACACCTTTGTTAGCCTAAATATCATTACACAATTAAGCACAATGAGAAAATATCTAGAAGAAATATGTTTTTCTTTAAAGCGCAAAGTTTAGGAAGACCACAATCACGGTCCTTCTAGACTCCAGTCTAGGGAGACCACATTGAGCTTAGTTTGTTTATCCCTTTTTACTTAATTTTGTTGTTGTCATAACAATACATGTAAATGGGTCTAACAGAAGTTGCTGGTGTGGGCACTTTAAATTTGATATCTCCCATTGGAAGAGAAAAAAAGCCTTGGGATACATCCTCAGTCAGTGAATATACTCATTATTTTAATCGGTTTTGTAATTAATTTAAAGTATTTCTGTATTTCTATGATCCGCTTCTGACCTCTCTCTCTCTCTTTCTCTCTCTCTCTCTCTCTCTCTCTCTCTCTCTCTCTCTCTCTCTCTCCCTATATCTTCCTATATATCCCTTCTCTCGCGCAATCACACTCTCTATTTCTCTCCCTCTCCTCGCTCTCATTCTTTCTCTTTTTTGCCTTTCACCCTCTCTCTCTTCTTTCTAAATCTGTCTCTCTCTATACTCTTAATATCTATCTCGATTCTCCCAACCCCCCCCCCACACCCCCCTCTCTCTACCATAAGCGTGAAGTCGGCTATTGGGATGTTTCATAGCTTAAGCTAGATCTATTTTTCTATCTATCGCTGTGCCGTCCCGTCTCCGAGGTGGCTTGTCATTCGGCGCCATCTTTCACGGTCCAAGGCTGCTTCACAGGCTACACTCAGTCGTAACTGGGATGTCTCCTGTATGTTGGCAAGCCACGACTGCCTCTTCCTTCCTCTACCACGCTTCCCTTCAACCTTGCCTTCCACAACTCTTTTCTGGATGCTGCAGTGTCTTCTTATAGTAATTTTAGTATTCCAGTTTTCTTTTTTGGATTAATTGCAACAGTTCTAGTTTCTGAATGCCAACTTTATCCCAGACCTCCTTATTTGTCACCTTATCTTTCCAAAAAACTCTGTTCATTCTCCTATACATCCACATTTCCATGGCATCTATTCTCTTCTCTATAGACTTATTTAATGTCCATGTTTCACTTGCATATAAGAACGGTGACCACACAAAACATTTCATTGTTCTCAGTCTGGTTGGCAAACTTTTTTGTTGGTCAGTATTTGTGAGTATTTTGAGAAGGCATTTTTGGCGATGGTGATGCGTCTCTTTATTTCTGAATCAGACCTACCATCTGTTGTTATTAACTGGCCCAAATAAACAAACTGGTCAATCTGCTCAATGGACTTGCCTTTAACCTTTATTTCTGCTTTAGGTGGCTCTTTCTTGGATATAACCATAACCTTGGTCTTCTTCACATTCATAAGTAGCCCATACTTTCCACTGTGTTCTTCTATGATGGTGACTAGGTTTTGTAAGTCATTTTGAGATTCTGCTAAGAGTACTGTGTCATCTGCATACCTAAGGTTATTTATATTTTCACCATTTATTTTCAGACCTGGTACTGTATCATTCAATCTCCCGTGTATAGATTAAAAAGCGATGGAGAAAACACACAGCCTTGTCTAACACCTCAATTCCAATTCTGATCTTAGTCTTCTGCGTCCAGTATAAATGCGATATCAGTGCTATATCATTAGAGTCAATGTCTGTTTTTTGCATAGCTTGGATGAGTTCATTATGCTTTACACTATCAAAAGCTTTACTATAATCTATAAAACAGGCATATATATCTTTTTGCATCTCAATATGTTTTTCCGCCAGTATTTTCAGGTTGAAGATTGCCTCTCTTGTGCCACTCTCTTTTCTAAACCCGGCTTGTTGTTCTGATACTTCTCTGTCTATCTTTTTTGCTATTCTTCTGTG
>RQTK01001615.1:11216-30158 GCA_003991915.1 Elysia chlorotica
GTAGTAGTAGTAGTAGTAGTAGTAGTAGTAGTAGTAGTAGTAGTAGTAGTAGTAGTAGTAGTATTTTTATTGTTATTATTATTTTTATTTTTATTATTATGCCATTTAGACCACAAGCTTTCCTTCGTTTATGCATCTGAACATATGCTCAACATCCTTCTTAAAACAATAAAATCATTATGGTATCTCAAAACGTCACAACTGGCTTGTCTTGCTGATTCAATCTCTTTTAAAAGACCATGAACATCAATTTGAGCGTAGAATGCTTTTCATATAACAAGTACTTCTCCCTTTTATTTTACTTCACTTTCATTTTTTTTGCACCCGCAATATAGTGGAGCGCTTCCGAGGTAGATCTAGGTTTAATTTGTTTAGACGTTTCCCTCTAGCACATCTTTGTACTTTTCCTTACATTCCTTCACCAGCGCACAAGCTTTAAATTTGTTCTTTTCCCTCCTTTCCATTACATAGAACATTATAAATGTGTGTGTGTGTGTGAGTAAGGTGAGCGAGAGAGAAAGAGAGAGAGAGAGAGAGAGAGAGAGAGAGAGAGAGAGAGAGGGGGGGGGGTGGTAGAGACACAGAGAAAGAGAGAGTGAGTTTTAAATCTATTAATTATATGTTGCAGTTTGATTTTGTTATTGTTTAGTTTCTTGGATAAAATTTAGGCAAAAAATGTATATCCAATCTAGATCTCATCGTTGTAACTAATAGAGCGGTTCGTGCGAGCTAAAGATCTTAGATTTATGTCAGTCATACAAAATCCTCCAAAGCTAGAAATACCACAAAAGCAAAAACATAATAATACCACGTATAAGTTAGAGACTCTAACTAGTACACGATTTTTTTCATTTCGTGATTTCAATGTAATTTTTGTCACTTTTGACACATACATGTATCGCTTTTTCCCTAATTCTACAAACAAAATAGTGCATACTTGCGCTAAAGCAACGGTGTTGAAACATTGATCTGTATTTTAGATATTTTCAATACGAGACTAAAAAGCTTATAAATAATTTTATCAACATACACATTTCTAGTGAAACAACCAAGGCGAAATAAAATGGACGTGTTTCACTGCAATATCAAAATATTTTTAAAAAACGCACTGTTTTATCACCTCTCTGCAACTTGGACTTAGCAAAGACCCTCTTACCGCCCACATAGCTGCTGCCATTATAGAAAGTATGACTACATAACCAAAATGTGACCATATCGATGAAAGACCGTAAAAATCACTTATTACGTGAAAAACGGGTTGGTGTTTGTATAGAGATATAATAATGTCTAAGAGAGAGAGAGAGAGAGAGAGAGAGAGAGAGAGAGAGAGAGAGAGAGAGAGAGAGAGAGAGAGAGAGAGAGAGAGAGAGAGAGAGAGAGACAGACAGAGACAGAGAGAGAGAGAGAGAGAGAGAGAGAGAGAGAGAGAGAGAGAGAGAGAGAGAGAGAGAGAGAGAGAGAAGAGAGAAAAAGAGAGAGAGAGAGAGAGAGAGAGAGAGAGAGAGAGAGAGAGAGAGCAGGCCAAGTAGGTCACGAAAACAAATTAAGTAAACTCATTATTGCACTCATAATAACAACAGTTGTAAATTATTTATTCAAAACGTTTTATCATAGTTAGTACAGAATGTTACTAAGAAAATTAATTAGTTGTTTTTTCAACTAACATGCCTTTTTAAAATTTCGACTGTGGAAAGTATAACATTTTTGTTAACATCTTCTTGTCTATTGTAATAAATGTTACAACATAAATTTTTGTAGTCCTGGTCGTACATCGTTTTATTAATTGACTTTTAGAATAATTTGTTCTTCTATTGGTTTTTCTGCACGTTATTTTAAAAAAATCACATAACTGGAAATTTAGCGACAATTGTGGGGCCTGCTTTCGCAATTTGAGGTGTTAGAAAATAATCATTACAATTAACTAGCAGATGGCCCATGATCTCTTGAAATAAAAATTATAATAAGAATTGGCGATAAACACACTTAACAGGTGCCAATATGTCATCGTTTGTCATCCCTGACCGTTATGAATCTTAGACTCTTGAAGCCAAAAAAAAAAAGATTTGTACTATTAATTAGATTTACCAAATTGTATGTTACCCTGTAAGACCAATGTGTAAACTAGCTTTGTTTAGGTGTAAAAGTCTGTTTAGAAGGTGAAATTATGAAAATTGGAAACAATTCAAAGTAACAAAAAAATAAAGCGTTCCTAAGTTCTATAGTAAGGGAGAATAATATAAGCTTACACATAATTCAGATATCTTTCTTAAATCCTCAACGAAAAATTAAACAATAGTCTTTTCATACAACAGAAGGTTTAACAGTATGATTAATAAAAAATTAAAGAGACATGGAGAGAGATGTAAATGAGAGAGAAAGAGAGGGAGATAGAGAGAGAGAGATAGAGAGAGAGAACAAGAAAGAGACAAGGACAGAAAGAAAGGTGTAATACTAGATCTAGGATACTTAAAAAATACATACATAATTTAGGCCCTAAAAGATGGTTGAGCTATTTCCGGATCTAGCAGTTGAAAAGATAATTTGATTTAAGACTTTTGAGAGATGAGTTGAGATTGTTTTACGTCCAACATCAGCACTATAAAAGATATATTGTGGACGGTACCCGAGACGGACGTCTGACAATTTTATGTGCTGCCACACACGAGACAGGGCGGGGATACCATGACTCCTGTCTCAGCCGGTCACATTGTACTGACACCGACCCAACCAGTAGGGAGCGCAACCGCCAGGATTCGAACTCGGGGCCTTTTGCGTCAGAAGAGGAGAGACATCAAGACGTACTTTCGCATTTCACTTTCACTTGTATCAAGTCCTGTTAGTCGGATTACTACCGTGTACAACTCTCTAGAGTCAGGAATGTCTTTTGCGGCAAAAATCAAACCATCGACTGCTTTAGATCCACTGAGCTGAAAGAACCTTGACTAAAGTCTTGAGATTCCTACTATAACCTAGATCTAAATCACTTTTTTTGAAAACTAGATCTAAAATCTAGTGATGGATTCTAAACCAAGTGATTGTATGGGGGAACAGAATGTTGATGATGGCTTTGTCAAAGAAGCCTCGTCACGAAAAAACACACGTTTAGAGAACCTAGATCGAGATCAATATCAATATTTATCACACAAACCCCCTTCGCATTCAGGTAAGACCAAAAAAAATGATGTGGCATTGTTGGGTCATGGAACAATCCATAGAACTTTTTTTTTTTTAATTTATTTGTCTTTCCCTATTCATCTTGTCCACCTCCGGAACCGCCACTACGCTCTGCACCTGACGATGCCCCGCCGCTTTGAGATCCTTTAGATTTACTACCGCCACTGGTATGTGAAGCCGGCCCCTTTGATGATACTTTGCTTGGCTCTTTTTGATTGGTGTCTGCTGGCGGTTTTGACTCTTCTGCCTGTACGTCATCCCCTGGATATTTCTTCATACCAAGCCTATGGTTAGAAGAGAAAAAATCGAACAAAATTGATTTTGTGAGTAAAATTTATACCACTTTCATAACCAATTTGGTTTGGGGGGGGGGGGGGGGGGGGGGGGATCATGCCTAAACAGTTGTGGTTGGGGGGTGGGGGGGGGGGGGGGGTAGCAGTTATCAGGCGTAAACATGCACACTCTTGAAGTCATAAGTACAAAATCGTGGTATATTAGGACTACTTGCAAACCTTATTAATGTTCTCAAATTGTTACGACGTAAGCTACGACGATGTTGCACTAACTAGCCGTTGACTTAATTATTTTTTTTCTTTTGATTTTGAGTAGATGTGAACATGATTGTTTACACCTTGTTTGCATTTGAGTTACCACATTACAAAGACTTTTAACTTTTGCATTAAATATTTAAACTTTTATTAACCTAAATAACACTTCTATTATTAAAATGAAATAATAATACAAATTATGATTGTTGGGTTCATAGTAAATGAGGACTTTAAATACGTACAGTAGAATAGTTGCAATTACGGCCATGATCAGAAACAGCATTCCGAAGATTACACCTGCCCCGATTCCGTCGTCATCAAGAACTGTAAGACAGAGAAAAAGAGAAAGAGAGGAAGAGAAAGAGAGATAGAGAGAGAGAGTGAGAGAGAGAGGGAAAATAATTTTGTTTTAATACGTATTTTAAAATTATGCACACAATTGTCTATAGAAAAACGAGTCGAAGCCTACAGCGATGTTGCATTCAGGGCACAAGACGGATTTTTTAATAAAGAAATTCTACCGCACAACATAAAAAAACATCCTATTCATCAAGACAGTCTGGTTTTTTTTTTTTTTTTTTTTTTTTTAAATTCACTTTAAAGAAACTTTTTATTAAGTACTTGTTAGTCCATAATCTCGCCTAAACATACATGTATTCACTAAAACTAGTAGCAGCAGCAAGAGCAGTACCAACAGAGACAACAGTAGGAGCCGGATTTGAGTAAGTTGGTGACTAATTTTGTTTCTAAACATCCTACTTTAGAAAACATATTATATAGTACTAGTTGTTGCAGTATTAAAAGCAGCAGCAGCAAAAGCACCAGTAGCAGTAATAGCAGCAGCAATAGTAGTAGTAGTAGTAGTAGTAGTAGTAGTAGTAGTAGTAGTAGTAGTAGTAGTCGTCGTTGTAGTAGTAGTAGTAGTAGTAGTAGTAGTAGTAGTAGTAGTAGTAATAGTAGTAGTAGTAGTAGTAGTAGTAGTAGTAGTAGTAGTAGTAGTAGTAGTGGTAGTAAGTGACATTTTTAGCATATTTTGTAGAAATTTCAAATAAAAGTGTTTTCATTCTTGTGTTAAGTTGTTACTGTTTGTTTTTCGAATAAGGTTTGATTAACTTTAAACGAAGTAGTCTAGAAATTACCTTCCTCTAAGATTAATTGTCATCATGAAAATGTTGGCTCATCGTCTAAACTAAACCAGCCTAGTTTTCTTTTCTTATCATCCACACTACTACTGGGGGTAATAATTTAATTTCATTTTGCCAGCTGAGTTGCTTTAGTCAACATTTTTCTTAATCAAATGTAATTTTCCTTACCCAATTTTTGTAAACAATTATCTCCAATATAACCGGTCGTACAGCCATCTAGACACACTCCTAGGGCCTTCTCGCAAAGCTGGTCAGGCCCACCACAGTGTCTACTGCAATTTTGCGAACAACCCAGCCCGTAAGTTCCATTTGGGCATTCTGTGGATAATATTTGTATTTTAGGTTTGTGTATTTCACAACAATGGGGTTATGGATTTTTTTTTTAATACTGAAAATGAACAATATGAAGTAACAAATTTCCTTACAAATTGATATCGTGGGATTTTCAAACTGTTAAGAATATTATTTTTGGCAAAACGTACTTATAATACTTAAAGAAAAAAACTAAACTGGAGTATCAATGCGACTAGTAGCAGTGTTGGTTAAGAAAAGAAGAAGAAGAAGAAGAAGAATAGTAGTAGTAGTAGTAGTAGTAGTAGTAGTAGTAGTAGTAGTAGTAGTAGTAGTAGTAGTAGTAGTAGTAGTAGTGAGTTTTTTGTTATGGCACGTCAGCATTGTAACGCATTTAATGTGACATGATGCCTTAATACAGTTAGTATAGTACAGTATACTAATAGCAGCTGTGACTCCTGTTACTCTATGAGTGGTAAAAGCATACACATTTTACAAAAGTGAAAGTATAGGCTATAATTATACAGTTTATGTAAAATTATCACAATTAAATGTCTATTTTACGCACAAATGATGTACCGATATGTTCACTTTGTTTGAAAAATTAGAAACTTTGTTTTAAAGAAAGTGAGGATGTTACTGATGACTTGTCTGTGGTATGTAAATTGTAATGGTTAGGGAGCAAACTTTAGCTTCAAGCAGAGCCTATGACTACGATCTTTTTACATTACTTATAGGTAATTCAGATTTGTTATAGAACTCACAAAGCTTTTTTTTAGTTGATAAACGCAGTTGAATATGAACAATCGTTTTTAAAACGTCTTGGGTTTTGAAGAGTCAATCTTTCGTACTATTTTTTTTCCTGTTTTATACCTAGTCTTCTACTTACCATTGTCACACTTTGAGCCATTATAGCCAGGTATACAGTCTCCTGAAGAACAGTCTCCTGTCACAGCAGAGCAAGATGTATTTCCACCACAAAAAGGACTGCATGTATCAAAACATCCCTCGCCATAAGTTCTATTGGTGCAAGCTGTTCAGAGCAAATTTCGTTTTACAAATGGAAATGCTGTTAGTAAGTTGGTTTAACGTCCAACATCAGAACTATTATTATAGCTTATATTGTGGATGAGTCCCAAGACTCACATATAACAACTTTATGTGCTGCCACACACGAGACAGGTCGGGGATACCATGACTCTTGCCTCAGCTGGTCACATTAAACTGATACCGACACAACCAGTAAGGAGCGCAATCGCTAGGGCTCGAACTCGGACCTTTTGCGTCGGAAGCCGATGTTCTACCCCAGGTCCACTTCGCCCCCCCCCCCTTAGAAATGGAAAACAAGTTAACCAACATTAACGCAACTTTTACTTCCCCAAAATATAGTGCACATTTTTTTCCAAACAAAGTTTTAATACACCGGTGGATTAGAAGTGACAGAATGGTTTCAATTAATACCAAAATGTAAACAAATTAAATTTTATTGAGCTTATTTGATTTGAAAGGATTAATTTTTTAAGGTTTTACTGGGCACTTTAGTTGTTGTTTGTTTTTAATGACTGGACCAATTTTTTTTCCAGACAGAAAAAAGGTCATTTTACTCTGTGAAGCAAGTTGTACAGATATCAGAAATTTGTATTTAACAGCTTGAATTTTTACGTTGACTAGCATTTTTAACGGTATAGTCAACATGGTCACTATTGCTAATTTCTTTTTTTTATTATTAATTGATTTTTCTTTTAGGTACATACTGTATCAATGAGCCAGAAGGATTTCACTTTTCCAAACTAAATGGACTATACTAATATAATATAATATAATAAAAAAAGGACATTTAGTAATTTTGTTAAAAAAAGAAAAGTAAAAAAAAAAAAAAAAAATTTGTAGGCCCCCCCCCCCCCTTTACGCATAACAACACATATTTAAAAGTCTTCCTTAAAAAATTCATTGAAGCAGTTTATTGTAAGAAATAACAGATCTCTACATGTTTTATTATTATAAACAATACGTGTTTACCCACATAATATAATACACATAATTATTATGCCTGGCGCCCATCTTTTTTCTAGTTTGTTAATCTGGCATGCTTCAATATAGGGGTACTTCAAAGCCTTTAAATTTCTTCCCAACGGTTACTTGGGGAGAGGACAGATTCTAGGAACGAGACGTCACTTTTGGTCCACTGATTAGCCTGCATAGTGCTGATGTTGAACGTTAAACCAACTCAACAACTCGACAACATCTAGGAACGTAATATGGACTCTGCATCAGGTCTTTTTGGTGCGGAGTTTACCTTAAGCATCAAACAGAGTTTCGGAAATAAAGTTGGTTTATTAAATTTGCAGTTACTTAGCGTTCATCGTCAGCACTATGTAGTCTACATTTTGGACTATTCACAAACAAGTATACGTGCTGCCACACAGAGACAGTGCTGGGATAATATGACTTTGACTCAGCCGATCGATCACTTAGGGCCTAGCCATGCGCGGTTCGTCATTCACATAATTATAACAAAGTACGCGGTCTTGGTATAAACAACACAAGCAACACATGTGCCGGCCGAAGCACATACACGCGAACTTAGAGTCTGGTTTGACCAGCTATCTAAGCCAAAGTGTGCCCAGTGGTGATGCGCATAGCTAAATTTTCAAAGATATAAAAACTAAGCCTATTTCATAAATTGATTTTATTGTGATCTTATTTTATTATTATCTGAGATTATTTAATTATATACCGCTGGGGTCTATACTTATGAAGGCATTCTGGAGAAAAGTGTGTTTAAAGTTTTGAATCGAGAGCCGGAAAACAATGGCGTGCGTCTAACACAGACTATTACAGTTCAAGTTTTGCCTCCCCGTTGCAAAAAAAACAGATTGTCAGTCCATCAAAGGAAGCTGTTATCCATCGTAGGACATCTGGTGTATCTCGAGGAACTAATAACCACAAAAAATGGTTTATTGTCTGTATATGTCCGGACTAGATGTACAAGTTCGTTGAGTCGCACACTTATACTGACACCGGCCCAATCAATAGAGCGGGGGCTTGAATCATTATATCTCTAGTCTGGGACTAGCCCATTGTTTTGCGGATCAATCCTACAGAAGTTGAATCTGTTTGCGGGCCCCCCTCGTACCAGCTTTAGGAGCTTGGTGTATGGTCATCTTCAGCATTCTATTTTAGCATTGTCTGGTCTTCAAAAATACTTAGGGCCGGACCAGAAAAAAATGTCATCTTCACAGTAACTGTTGGGGCAATGAGGAGTCGGTAAGCATTTTAAAAGCATTTTACCTTTATTTTACTAAATGAAATACATTTTTAGTTCTGGAGGTTCCTAGTTTATATGAAATTACATGAGGTCGTTTGGTTTGTTTTTTTAGGTTGTTTCAATGTCCAACATCAGCACTATATGCATTATATTGTTGACGGGCCCCAAGACTGACGTCTGAAAATTGTGTATGCTGCCACACACAAGACAGAGCGGAATGTGTTATGATTTCTATACACCTCTCTGTTATTATAATACTTACGTGCGTCGCAAGTATCACCTCCAAAACCAGCATAACAGCCTAGGGAACAACTCCCAGTCCGAGCATCACATGTGGGGAGGTCGGTTCGAGGTTTACACTGCTCTTGGCATTTTGCGGGACATCGAATTCCTGCATGGTCAGAACTATCTTTGCACTTTTCAGGATCTGAGAAATTATTTTAACAAAGTTTTGAGACAAAAAATAAACCTAAAATAGATTAGGAAAATTGCAATATTGATAATACTTTTTCCCCCCAAAAATATGGTCAAGATTTGATATGAACCCACAACATTTAAGAAGAATTTGGAATGTACAGAGCCTAATAGGTAAATGGTTATTTCATTGCGTGCAACATTGAATATCCCTGTTTGGTTTGACCGCGCCCCAATAGCTGAGATTGAAAAAATAAACTAAGTTATACGTACCGGTGAAAGGCTGACAGGTGTAGACCTTCCTACACTTGAAACTATTTACATGTCTCGTTTGGAAAGAAAAATAGCTAAAATACTTGATGATAATTCCCACCCTGCTAGCCGTTACTGTGATCTTCTGCCCCGTGGGAGAAGAATGCGAGCCTTTAAGGGGTGTGGCCGCTTCGTTAAGAGCTTTTACCCACAAGCAGTCAAACATTTTAATGGCACAAGAGAACTAAAAATGTGTAATGTTAATAGAAGGTGAAACTTGTTATTTAATGCGCAATCACTTGTCCAGATTGATAAGGAATTTATTGTACGTTCTTAATTTTCTTTCTTTCTTTTTTTTTCCTTTTTTTAAAATTAATGTGTACTTAGATACAACTTTATTTCAGTAAAATTTTTGATAATTGTGTTGCTACATGTATATTTGTGTAACTGTTTATTTATATTCATCTTGCAAAGTCTGTGCTTGACAAAATAATTCTCGGTATGTATGTTCTTAATATAAATATGTATAAATATATATATATATATATATATATATATTGACTGAATAAACATTGAAATTGAAATAATTTGTAAGAAAAAAAAGAAATGATTTCCCATAATCTCGCGATGTAACGTAATCATCACATTTATAAAGTACACAAAAGAAAGGATACACCAATCGCACCCACTTTATTAATGCATCAACTAACAATGTTGCTGAAAAGTCCCACACAGAGCCGTAAGTAGCACATCGTGGTAGCTTCAAACTCGTCCTAAGAATATGGCATAATGAATGAATGAATTTTAACGACACGTAAGCACGGTCACGGCTATAGTGTGCCCATGATGTCCTGAGACGTTGAATAAATTATACGAGTAGCAGCGGTGATTCCGTTATCTCTCTAAGTTATGATAGTATAAAAAGTATACATTATAAGATTGATCAAAAGTGAAGTGTATGTACAGCATTGTAAAGGATACATATGTAGTATGAACACAGTTGAAGTTTACTATACAGATCAAAACAGGAAGTCAACAGGAAATGGGACCACGTACACTCTGCAAATCTCCTAGCCAGTGAAAGCTGCCTGGGAACCAAGCAGAGGAAAAGAAACGAGTGGATTTCAGCAGAAACGTGGGAAACTATAGAAGACAGAAAAGATCTGAAGAGGAAGGCGATGGAGACCAAGTCCGAGAGACTGAAGGAACAGTATAGGGAGAAGTACAGGGAGGCAGACAAGACCGTAAAGAGGAAGACCAGAGTAGACCAACGGGCCTTCATATACGACCTAGCTAGTCAAGACGAAGAAGCCGCCGGCAGAGGAGAGCAGGGCCAGGTCTACAAGATCACCAAGATTGTGGCAGGCAAGTACCGCGGAACCAGCAATGCACCCATCACAGACAAGCAAGGCCTTCTCCTCACCACAAAATCAGAGCAAGAGGCAAGATGGACTGAGCACTTCAGAGAAATTCTGAATAGACCACCACCAAAAACCGCGGTTGACATACATTTCGCCGAGGTCGACCTTGACATCAACACTGAACCACCAGAGAAAGCAGAGATAGAGCGAGCAATCAAATCTCTCAAGAGCGGAAAAGCCCCTGGACAGGACAACCTCAATGCTGAGCTCTTCAAAGTGGACCCACCCTTGGCAGCTGAAATCATTAAACCACTCTTCACAAGCATATGGGGAAAAAAAGAATTGCCAAAGGACTGGACAGAAGGCATCATTGTGAAGATCCCTAAGAAAGGCACCCGCAGCGACTGTAACAACTGGCGCGGGATCACCCTTCTGTCAATACCCAGCAAGATCCTGTCCAAGATCATCATCCAGAGGATCTCAGAAGCAGTCAACCAACAGCTTATAAACGAACAGGCAGGGAGGGGATGCTGTGACCAGATCTTCACCCTTAGAAATATCATTGAATAGTGCACGGAGTGGCAACGACAGCTCTATATCAACTTTGTGGACTTTGAAAAGGCCTTCGACAGCATATACAGAGACAGCCTATGGAGGATCCTGCGTGCATATGGAATACCGGAGAAGATTGTCCTCATCATAAAGAGCTTATACAGCAACTTCAGGAGTAGAGTTGGCAACAGCAGCACCAGCTTCGAAGTGAAGACTGGCGTTAGGCAGGAATGAGTGATGTCAGCACTGCTTTTTAACATCACCATAGACTGGGTCATGAGACGAACAACAAAGGATAAATCAAGGGGCATCAGATGGAACCTCTTTTCAACACTGGAAGATCTGGACTTTGCAGACGACATGGCCCTGTTGTCCCACACCCACAACCACATGCAGGAGAAAACAGCACGCCTCAGCAATTTTGCACAACAAGTTGGTCTAAAGATCAACAAGAAGAAGACGTAAGTGATGATGCTTAACATCTCCAACCAATAACCAACCGAGGTCAATGGGGAAAACTTGCCAACAACGGAAGAATTCACCTACCTAGGCAGCAAATTTATGCATGATGGAGGAGCGGGGACTGACATTCAGAGTCGACTCAGCAAGGCCAGACACTCATTCAGAATGCTGAACAACGTTTGGCGGTCATCACAGTACAAAGTCAAGACCTAAAAACACCTGGAGGCGCACGGTGGAGAGCGAGCTGAAGACCATGAAGCACACGTGGAGTTCGGTGCAATGGCTGGCCCAGAACAGACAGGAGTGGAGATCCTTCGCTGCTGCCCTACATGCCAGGAGGCATAACGGGCATGAGTGAGTGATACCAATCAAAGTTCTTTAGTAAGCGCATAAGTAAATATCCTATCCAGTGGCTTGAAGACTATTCACCTCTCTGTAAACTTTGTAAAAACATGTAAAACATGTAAACTCATAAAAAAATTGATAGTTCAAGTATGTGTTCGTCCCATCTGGTTGACAGAGCGTTAGGAAATTTGTATAATCTTTTTCTCAAGTTTTAGGAAAGGAACAGACATCGACGTTCATGCTCCTCCACATTTTTGTATTGCGGGTTTAACACTCCGAAAACACTCCACCACAAGAAGGTCAGTTTCGCAGACGCGAGAAACACCTCAGAGTATCTCTGGCGTAATCACTATGATTATCTAACTGATCAGGCCATGATCACATTAGAGCCCTCCTGTACTACTTATATTGTTGCTTAAAAAAGTGTATTTTCGTTTTTAATTAAAGAAAACATATCTCATAGAACTAGTTTTGCACGGTTTCCTTCTGTTTTCACTAAAAAGCCTTTTTCTTTCAATTCATCTATAATTATTCTAATCTAAATCTTCATTTAGAATATGAAGTATTACGTCTTGCTTAACTATATCATTCCTAGTGGCAACATAAAGAGAGCGTGCTTTAATTTTTTATTATTATAAACTTATTGTTAGTGGACCAATTTTCATTTCTTTTTTGATTAAATCAACTTCAGATTCGCAAAATGATCAGAAATGAACCGACATGAACGAAACAGCCATCGCGATTGTTAAAAAATAAATGAGGGCTACGAAAATACCCTGCTAAATTTAACAAAAGTGCGCTAGGATAGTGACGTCACATATTGATTTGCTCAGAAGTCTTTTTAGAGATGTATCACAGAGGTGAGTTCCAGTAACTGTAGAGGTACCTGTCCTCCTGGTCGTACCATCTATCTATATAATTGTCTTCGTCTCAAACAAACATGCGATCAAATCCAAACCTCTCCACCCTAAAATCCCAAATTTTACGACTACACCAAGTGATGCGGATGCAAAAAGCTGAATTGTATAGTAGGCCTAGATGTGGATGGTTGATCAATTATTGTAATAATAATAATAATAATAAAAAAAAATAAAAATAATTTAAAAGCGCTTTATCCCAGCATAGCCGGCTCAAAGCGCTTTACATAGTTAAGACGAGACAATTTATCAGCCATTCACACATTATAAGGTAGTTTTGCACATAAAGGACATGATACATGAACAGCAAAGAAATGTTATGAAAAATGAGTATATTACACATATAAAGAAAACATTAATAAAAATTAAGAGGAAAAATCCACTGACAAGTGCATTGTAAATAAGTAGGTCTTTAGGCCTCATTTGAAACTATCAAGTGAGCTGCACTGTCTCAGATATAAAGGCAGGGAATTCCAAACAACAGGTGCATAGTGCACAAATGCTCGCTCACTTGTCTTTTTATTTGCTCTACATGGGACTGACAAAAGCGCTTTATTTCTGGATCTTAAGTTCATACTAGGAGCATGAGTAACAATAAGCTCGTAGAGATACTAGGGTGCTTGTTGAAATTTACATTTATAGCACAAAGTAGCAACTTTATACTTAATTCTGGCCTCGACTGGAAGCCAGTGGAGCTGTCTTAGCATGGGTGTAATATGGTCTCTCTTTTTTTCTTAAGTATCATGCGAGCTGCATTATTTTGGATCTTCTGCAATTTGAAGAGTGTGTCATTGGGTTGACCATACAGAAGAGCATTGCAGTAGTCCAATCTTGAGAACACATATGCTGAAATGAGTGTTTTCAAATTAGACTGTTTCAAAAATGGAGACATTTGCTTGATTCTTCTGAGCTCTAAATACATTATTCTACATAAGTTATTTACTTGATATGACATAGATAATTTTGAATCAAAGTACACACATTGTATTGCCAATGTTATTACTGTGGTTGGCAGTGAAACTGTAGAAGCTGCCTGACTGGTGTCAGGTGGAGGCGTTTGTGGTGATGTAGACCTATATCTTATCCGTGTGAGTCTACGTTGTGAAGGTCTAGATCAAATTCTGTTTTCACTCTGTCGTACGTCTAGATCTAGATCTAGATTTTCGATCAATATTAGTAATCCTAGATATGGATGGTTGATCAAGTGATGTGTGTGACTGTGTGGTTGAGGGGATTTGATTTGGATTGAGTGTTCCTGTTAAGTATTTGGATCGTCTTAAACGACGTGTATTTTTCTCACCTGCCATTATAGTAGATATAATATTAATCTATATCTTCCACAATTAAATTTCGCTCATGATACAGTTGAGTCATTAATTTCTTCTTCGTCAAATAAAGATTTTCGATTATTCCTGAGTCAATTGTCTTTGTTTTTAAGTGACTGGGTAAGTCTGCGGTGATAAACATTTTAGAATTATCGCTCTCTAGTGCAAAAGTGCACACCGTTTTTTTTTTCTGAACGCGCTACTTTTACAAAAAGGAAGAGGAAAGCGATTGGAATAATGATACCGGTTGTTTTTTTGCGGGAGACGAGCATTGAATTTTTGTTTTTATAATATCAAAGGTATAATAAAACTGGGGTTGTCGGTATATCCCTAATATGAATTATAGAAGTTCTTAAAAGATGATTTGTACTTTTAAAGTGATTGAGTAAGTCTGTGGAGATGAGCAAATTCGAGGCACGAACCATGAGCTCGATTATGAGTCCGGCAGTCGGATAATTGGCTATTTGTTCGGCGGCCGGCGCTAAAGGGTTCTGGCTAGGTGTACGGCAGCCGGGGCAAAAGGATTCTGGCTAGGTGTAAGGCAGCCGGGGCAAAAGCATTCTGGCTATTTGTTCGGCGGCCGGCGCTAAAGGGTTCTGGCTATTTGTTCGGCGGCCGGCGCTAAAGGGTTCTGGCTAGGTGTACGGCAGCCGGGGCAAAAGGATTCTGGCTAGGTGTAAGGCAGCCGGGGCAAAAGGATTCTGGCTAGGTGTACGGCAGCCGGGGCAAAAGGATTCTGGCTAGGTGTAAGGCAGCCGGGGCAAACAAAATGTGGGCTCATTGTCCGGTAGTCGGGGCAAAAGGATTTGGCTGAAGTCGGGGCAAAAGAATTTTGGCTAATTATCCGGTAGTCGGGACGAAAGGATTTTGCCTATTTGTCCGGCAGTCGGGGCCAATGGAATTTGGCTAATTGTCCGGTAGTCGGGGCAAAAAAAATTTTGGCTATGTGTCCGGAGGTCGGGGCAAAGGGATTTTGGCTAGTTGTCCGGCAGCCGGGACAAAAGGATTTTGGCTAGTTGTCCGGCAGCCGGAGCAAAAGGATTTTGGCTAGTTGTCCGGCAGCCGAACAACTATCGTCTGCTTTTTATATTTTGTGCATTAAAGTTTTTGCATTACAAAATAAAAATAATAAATAACACACACAGATAAAACAGTTATTTGTATTGTGGACTGTCGCAACTTACCCGCGAATTTTTCACACATAAATTCTGCGAGGGTTCCGCATGGTTTATCAGTCCAGAAAAAATTGTCCCTTTCATTCCATGTGGCACAAGCTCTACCTTCCAACTTCGGATAACTGTTTACCCAAGCTGTATAAGTTGGCTAAAGAAAAACAATAAGCAACAATAGGGCTATGTTATTGAAGGCTCGAGATTAGAAAATGATTTTAAGATAACTAAAACTTTTGCTTTGTCTACATGATGACTTAAGCTTTAATTCTTTCAAAAGGGCTTTGAAACGTATGTCTCAGCTCATCTTACCTTCATTTTAGTTTTCTCCTTCACTACATAAAAGTAACTGATTTATTACGCATGCGATTACAAGATTTACGCAATCGTTTTTTGTTTGTTTTTTTTATTTTGTTGGTTGTTTTTTTTTTTTGCAAATAGGAAATGATTACGTTTGTATTATCATCGAGCCAGCGGAAGCCACTTCCATTGTTGTGCAGACCGATCCAAATAAGGCGAGCACCATCTCTTTCAGCAGGACCGCCTGAGGAAAAAAAAAGAGATATTGTTGTAGGCTCTGCCACAAGTCGGTTAGTAGAGAATACATTCCGATTTCAATTGTATTTTTTTGGCAAGAGCGGAAGTGATATCAATTTAATGAAAAATGTGCATGTACAATAGTACAACAGCGTAACATATTTAAACAAATTTAATATTCTCACAAGCCTCGCAGTGGTTTTCTTTTCTCACGTCTCGAGTATCATTCAAAACCTTGCAAAACCCTTAACTTGGCTAAAGTTTTTCCTGCTACGCATTTTTATATATTAAAAGGACAACCATTTCTCATGTTTCAAGCTTGCTGCTGTCTCCTTGAACTTCTGTGTTGCCGTAATCATAAGGTTCTTTTTTTCTTGGATCGTCTCCGCAAGATCCGTCACAAGTTGGCGCAAGCAAAGACTTACCTGCGAGTCATGGAAAACCCACACCACCCATTGTACCCAAGTCTGCTCACACAGAAAGGCACCCGCATAAAAAGAGGAAAGTCTTGGATGGCAGAGGCAGAGGATTCCATCAAACTGGTGTGTCCCATTGAAGACATCATTGATGGCAGAGAATGGATAAAGACCGACCCTGAACAGACGGCTTTGACAAAGGTCATCATCACTATGGGAAAAGATAGGAGGGAGTGTGCAGCAGCGGTCACTGAACAGGACATACAACAGCTCATCCATGACAACTCCAAGAGACATGATCCGATTATATACACAGATGGATCAGTAAAAAGGGGAATCCAAAGTGGATGGGGTTTTGTCTGTTACAGTGAGAATAGGGTAATTCATGAAGAATCAGGGGCAGCTGCCACAACCACGTCCAGTATGAAGATGGAAATAGAGGCCATTACAAAGGCGTTGGAATGGATCAAGCTTACACGACCAACCACGACACACGCCGTGTTCCTCACTGATTCGCAGAGCGCCTTAAAGAAGATAGAGTGCGGGTTCATGAGGATGGAATGGATGACAGCCATCAGACCCACTGCAATCAGTTCAATCACATGGATCTTCTGCCCTGGTCATGCGGGGGTCAAGGGAAATGAGAGAGCAGACAAGCTGGCCGGGAATGCCACGGTGAATGGCACCCTCAGATTGGATAAGCAGGAAGTGCTAAAGGCTCTCTCTGAGCACTTGAGGAATGCAGAGGACACAGCGGCAGAGGACCAGCAAGCCATCAAGAGGATGATTGAATTGGGGGTCAGGAAAGGAGAGGGACGTGGAAGACAGCTCGTTGGGAAAGATCGCAGAGTACACAACCAAGTCTTGACGGGGACTGTTAGTTTGGACACACTTCGTTGCGTGTTGCAGAGGGGAGCGGAGCACGTATGGGGTTGCCCGTTGTGCAAGGATGCTGTTCCATAGGACAAATAAACAAATAAACAAATAATATATTAAAAGCATGTACATTTTTACATAGGTACTATTATTATAAATACGTATATATAATATATGTATTTATAAACTTTAATCTACATGATTTAGTGTCCAAAACGTGAGTAAATACACAAACATTATTATTATATTAAGATAAACTGTGCAATCATAATAACATATCGTTATAATAAAAATTAGTAATTAGAACATAGAATACGACCTATTTTTGCAAAATACCTTATTTCTGATCAAAACCCTGATCATACAATGTTTCTAAGTAAAAATAATTATTCCCGCTATAATTATAAATTATTGGCTCACAGGATAACAGCAACGACTAAGAATTTAGTGAAACATTTTTGAAGGATAGAGCTCCAATTGCTCTCTTAATATATTATTATGGTAAGCTGGCGTGCCGCGCATTCGATTTATTTTCACCAATGTTCAGAAAAATATTTTAAAAAGGTTTAAAGAGATGTGACATCGTTACCCACTTACGCAAAAGTGAATGTGTAAACCATCTCACTTTGTGCAAGTCTCTGGTAACTCACTTTTGCATTTCGATACAAGAAACGTTACTGTTTATACTACCTTTAAATTGTATTTCTGTGGCCCCTGCAGGAGCTTGGAAACCCACACTAAGATACGACTTTAAAACTTCAAATGAACGTTAAGTGTTTGCAGAATGGGGATCAATTTAACGAGATAAGAATATGATGAAAACATTATGAGAGGCTTTCATAACTATTCTTATAAAAATATGATATTGAGGCACGCATTTACCAGTTAATCTCGTTTTTCTTTATTTTTTTTTGTTTTTTTGTTTTTTTGAAAAATTAAAACGTGGGTTTCACGTCCATGCATGGGACCACGGATTGTACTTTTTAAAACACCTACCATAAAATGCCGAGTTATCTGCGGCTGACGTTATCTTGAGCAAGTCTCCGCCTAGTCTGAAACAATGCGCCCTTGCGTCGTCCCAATTTTTTTTATTTGTGAACAGTGTGTAGCAGGTTCGACTCACTTTGCTGAAGTCCCACTCAAATGGACATTCGGACGCTTTAAAAGACAGACGGAGAGAGAAAAACAGAGAAGAGCGCGGGCGGCTTGAAAGAGGGAGATAAGGGAGAGAGAGGCGGAGGCGGCAAGAGAGAGAGAGAGAAGGGGAGGCGAGAGAGAAGGAAAGACAGAGAGTAGGAGACAGAAGAGAGAGAGAAGGAAAGACAGAGAGTAGGAGACAGATTGAGAGATAGAGAGAGAGAGAGAGAGAGAGAGAGAGAGAGAGAGAGAGAGAGAGAGTAGTTGTAGTAGTTGAGTTGGTTTAACGTCGAAAGTCAGCACTGTGTAGACTATATTTGTGAACTGACCCCAATACTGACGTCTAAAAATTCGATGTGCTGCCACAAACGAAATAGGACGGGGATACATTGAATTATGTCTCAGCCCGTCACATTAAACTAAAACCGAAATCGCCAGGGGTATAACCATGGACCTCCTGCGTCGGAAGATGATGTCCTACCCTAGGGCTACCGCGCCCCAGAGAGAGAGAGAGAGAGAGCAAGAGAGAGAAAGAGAGAGAGAGGGTGAGAGAGAGAGAGGGAGGGAGAGAGAGACAGAGAGACATAGACAGAGAGAGAGAAGAAGTCATTTTTGGTTTCGTACGCACGCACTGCTTCTTCTTCTTCTTCTTTCTCTTCTTCTTCTTTTTCTTCTTCTTCTTCTTCTTCTTCTTCTTCTTCTTCTTCTTCTTCTTCTTCTTCTTCTTCTTCTTCTTCTTCTTCTTCTTCTTCT
>RQTK01001615.1:30196-42940 GCA_003991915.1 Elysia chlorotica
GTGACCTCTCTCGGTTCATATCCTCCGTATTTCAATTAACTCGTCAGAACTATGGTTAAACCGGCACCTAGGTTTGTTTAACCATAAGTTTTACACTTCTTGATCCCTAATGAAGGATGTGGCACAGTTCAGGCTGCCGATGGTAGACGTATATCTACATGCTGGCCATTTGATTACAGTCGGAATTGTAGGCATACGATATTATTTTTATTTTTTTTTTATTTTGTTTTTTTACTAATAAAGAATGCACATTGAACTACCTAAATGTGGGATAGAACTGAACCGATCAATACTCTTTTACTTTCTATGTTAATGTTTGTTTTTATGCCCGACATCCCATATTTTTCTTGTCAAATTCCAACAAAAATAGCATGAACATGATCGTCAGCGATAACATTTTAAGTGATAAACACTATAAACGGTTTCTCTTTTTTTTCTCGTTTTGCCACAACGATACTGTTTCTGAACAGTATGTTAATCCACCACAAAGCCTGATTCTACTTTTTTTTCTAGATGTACCAATCTGAGTGAAGTGGTAATAAGTTTGAATAATACACATGAGTCAGCATAAACATCACATAGAGCTTGTGGGATACGATTTTAGTCTCGAATCTAGCAACACATATCGTGCTTGCATAATTTAAAAAAAAATCTTTTTGCATGTAAAATTCAGCCCTTATTTTGATTTACCTGTTAGCCTGAAGAAAATGCACACGATGAACATAGATATAGCTTTCGATTTTGATCTAGATGTAGATCTAGATCTAGTTGCGAATACCGCAAGTGATGTGCAATTATCCATTTCTTGCTTACATTCTCACAATTAATCATCATATTCATAGATCTAACTTTAGATTTCTAACCATTTCAAAGATTCTCAATCCACATGCAATAGTTAAACTATCTGAACATTTCATATAGATCTAGTTGATTCATAAAAATGAGGGGATACCATTGTCTAGATCTTTCTCAAATATTATTAATTTTGTTGCTAAGAACTACGTGCTTTTTCTTATTCGTAGACGTCGAGAGTATCAAAAACCAGAATTCCTTTGTGATGATAAACTCTGAAATTATTAATTTTTTATAATAAAAAAAAACGTTTGTGGTCGTAAAAATACAGCGTTACAGAAGAAGTATCAAGAATACGACTGAACTTAAGGTGAGTCTTAAGCTAACCACAACGTTGTTCTTTTAGTTTTAAGTATAGATCTATATAGACATTAAAAAGGGGAATAAATAATAGGCGATCAGCTTTGGGATTTAAAATCCATTATTAACTCGTTCATCGCCAACACACAAATCGAAAGTTCGGTTCACGCACAAAGAATATTTTTTTTTGTCTTTCTTTTTTTTTTTTTTAAAGCACGCAAATTTTATTGCGCCCACCCCACCATTTTCTTGATTTGTTAATATTGTACAATTAGAAGATAAAAATAATTAAGCCTACTTTAAGAAACTCACGGCCTATAAAACAAGTTAATAGCAGCATGTGGGTCAATTTTCTAAGACGTATCAAAAATTATTTTTTTAAGTAAAAGACTACAAATATCAATCAAACCGCGAAAAGAAAGAGGGGGGGGGGGTATAAGTTCCTAAGGGTGTATTTAAAAAAGTGGTGCATGATTCTCTTTGTGAAAAAGATTTAAGTTCATAAAGTTACAGATAGTTTTGAGTTTTAGCACAGTTCTAATTTTATTATATATTTGTGAACTGGTGAAATTATTACCGTCTTCTCCGCCATAACTACTCAAGGTACAAAAATGACATTTAGATATATTGGTACCTTAAAATTTTCTGAATGTTTTAGGCTGGTTCGTTTATTTTTCACTATGACACATAAAGCATTATTTAGATTTTAGAAATTGAAATTGTTTAGTTGATCATGCAGCCATTTTTTTTATCTCAGTTAGCACATTGTAAGTGAAGGCGGGCTAGGTTCAAAAAGGTGCGGGGCTCTGCCGGGGTTATACTATTAATTAAATAGTTTAGACTTCTTGGCGTTACTAATACTAGAATTATAATTATTATTGTCTTCTTAAACCCAGTATATGTCAACACTATCACTTATAGGTCTATATAATATATTTCTCTCTATCCGCTCGACATGTTCACGTGCGGGGCTCTGTCCGGGTTATTATACTGAATACTAGATTTATCGGGGTTTAAAAACATTCGAACCCAATTTAAATTCTTTATGGACCTTCGTCGACTATCACGAAAAAGAGGGTAAAATGGATCTAAAAGAAATAATGTTGCCTACAAAGAAATCTTGTAAATATGGTAGCAGGAGTTATCAAGACTATTTATATGCCCTTTTAAGTAGTGCACCCATTTGTATCACATTTTAATTTGTTTATCTTTTTTTTGTCTTTAACCTTCTACTTCTTTTTAATGTTATACCTATGTTTTACCATTTTAGTTGCGCACCTAAAAGCATTATATTTCAGTACAGTGTCTCAAAACATGAGCGAAGCTGGGCGTCCCAGCTAATTTACTTATTATTCCTTCAGTTTTGTCTATCCCACAATTCCAACGAACTTCGTGGGTTCTCAACTAGTTTTCACCAAATGGTATAATAATTGCGCAGCGCAAATTACTTTAATGAAACATTTCATTTTCATTACGACTGCAAGTATAATATTTTTTTTTAATTTTCGTTGGCTCTCCCTGTTATTTTTAAAACCCTGGTAGAAAACTATCAAAGATGAACATTAGTTATTGTTTTTTTTTTTTTATACATTTTGACATATTGATACTACTGGAAAGCCCAAAATCTAAGCTTTAAAGTGGTGAAAAAAGTTTCAAAATATCTTTATTTAAAAAAAAGTTATAGCTATTTCAAAAACGGGTTCAGGTGAGGGTCGGATTTCATAAAATGCGAGAAAAACGCAGTTGAAGTTCGGTGATATAAAATCGTAAAGACCGCTTAGCAACGGCCGTTTTTATGCTCTACTACTGTGTTGTTTCAAATGGTAAACTATTTTTCTATCATTTTCTATTAGTTGAACCTTATAATGTGCAAGATTATGTACAATTATCACAAGTTTTCACCGCTAATCGAGATACTATTAGGCCCTACTAAATCAATGCAACGAGCGGCCGTGTTTAAGATCAAGTGGGTTGTTTCCATGATCCTCTCTTATCCTTTCTCTCGGTGTGATTGCTATTAATTTTACCCGAACATTATTTTAGGATCAATTCTAAAAATAAATTTACCCCATACTGTTCATAGATCTAGATTTAAGTTTAGATTTAGATCTACATTGATGCACAGCTAGATGCTAGATCTAGATCTAGATCTATCTAGCTAGCAGATCCGAACCTGATTGTTAAGCTAGATCTATCTAAAACGGTCATGACTGTACATTGAAATATAAAGAAGAAACAATAGAATTGTATGGTGTAAGATAGATAGATGGATAGATAGATAGATAGATAGATAGATAGATAGATAGATAGATAGATAGAGAGAGAGAGAGAGAGAAAGAGAGAGGGAGGGGTGGGACAACGAACCATTGAGAAGCATAGAATCTAGAGATGGAGAGAAAAGAGACAGGAATCTATAACTTTCACATTTATTTTTGCCAAAGAATTGGAATAAACAAGTAACTAAAAGTTCATGAGTCAACATAAACATCACATAGAGCTTGTGGGATACGATTTTAGTCTCGAATCTAGCAACACATATCGTGCTTGCATAATTTTTTTTTAAAATTGTTTTGCTTGTAAAATTCAGCCCTTATTTTGATTTACCTGTTAGCCGAAAGAAAATGCACACGATGAACATAGATATAGCTTTCGATTTTGATCTAGATGTAGATCTAGATCTAGTGGCGAATACCGCAAGTGATGTGCAATTATCCATTTCTTGCTTACATTCTCACAATTAATCATCATATTCATAGATCTAACTTTAGATTTCTAACCATTTCAAAGATTCTCAATCCACATGCAATAGTTAAACTATCTGAACATTTCATATAGATCTAGTTGATTCATAAAAAATGAGGGGACACCATTGTCTAGATCTTTCTCAATCATTATTAATTTTGTTGCTAAGAACTACGTGCTTTTTTTTATTCGTAGACGTCGAGAGTATCAAAAACCAGAATTCCTTTGTGATGATAAACTCTGAAATTATTCGTTTTTTATAATAAAAAAAAACGTTTGTGGTCGTAAAAATACAGCGTTACAGTAGAAGTATTAAGAATACGACTGAACTTAAGGTGAGTCTTAGGCTAACCACAACGTTGTTCTTTAAAGTATAGATCTATATAGACATCAAAAAGGATGTGAATTTAGGAAAAAACACAAAAAATTGAAACTTCATGAGCATTTCTGGCAAATACGGTGACCCCTTTGAGGTAAACAGCCTATACAAAAATTTCGAGAATCAACATGTCATTTCTCCTTAAAAAGTATATTTTCCATTTTAGCAGATTTTCTTTGTTATTGACCATTTAGCAAAACATTTTCCATAATTATAATTATTATAGCTGTTACTTATACAATGTGGACGAATTCCGAGATTAATGTCTGAGAGGTTTAATAGATTTTGCGTGGGATTCGAACTGTGGATCTTTCAATGTCTAAACTAACCACTTGTACCAGTTCGCACTAATTTTATGCCACACTCTCAATTATAAAACAGGCAGAAATTATTAAAAACCATAGTGCGCAATATTGCGTTCAACATAAGAATGATTTTTTTTTATTATTGATTGTATAGTCCACTACAGAAAATTTAATCTTTCAAACCATACTTCTCAATGATGCGTTCACCATTAGAATTATTTATTACATTGATTATTAACAGTTTTTAGTCTACTAAAGTAACGTATAACTTTCTTACTTTATACTGAGATATTGAATATACATTGTGCCAGCTACGTTGAACAAATTAATGATTTCCATGTCCTTTTTCAATGTTAATATCGTCCGGGTTTTTTTTTAGAATAAGACATACATACAATAATTTGAATGGAAAAGAATAGGCGTAATCTCACTGGATCATACCGTATTTATTCTCTGTTCATAATGGTAGGCTTTTCTAAAAAAAAGAAAAATTTGTTTTAATTTTACCATAAATAAAAACCCTCAATGCTTTCTTTTGTGTGAGAGAGAATGGCAGAAACACACAAGAAAAAAGAGATAGAGTTGAGTGAGATTGCTTTTAACAGCACTTCAGCACAAAACATGTTATGATTAGATATACAGATACAGAAAGACAAAAAGAACAAAAGATTATATATACATAAGATGGATTATCTTCTTCCGAGGAGAAAAATATACATTTAAAGACGATCGCAATCATGATTTGCACACCGGTCGTTCTAATGCGGAATTAATAGGTATATATATATATATATACATAAGATGGATTATCTTCTACATTTAAAGACGATCACAAATATTGCACATGTAAAATATTTGAAATATATATATTGCTTAATGACTAACAGAAGTCCATGACTATAGAATTCTTTAGATTTAGCACTCTAATTTCTCTTAAGCATCATACATGTATTTTTTTGTTTCAACCAAGCGCATTCCGCATAATTCAAAATATTTTTGTTTCGTTTCTTGACATTTGAACTATTAGAAAACTAAAATTATTTAAAAAAACATGTTTTAAGAGAGGAATGCAGTAATTTTTATATGTTACAATGAAATATATTTTGCTTGCCAAGAAATATTATTTCTCAGATATAAGATTGTATTTCCGGTATTGGCCAGCAACTTCAGGGTGTTTGCGCATGTGCCAACTGAGCGCGTTTTTCTGCCGACAGCGGTAATCACAGAACTCGCACTGTAGGGGCTTTTCGCTCACTGATTGGCTTAGCGTAGTCACGTGGTTCTCCACAGAAGCTTCGGTGACGCCCGGTGGAAGTTTTGTCCGAAGATGTTGAACTGCACCAAACGTTGTTTCCTCTAAACTGTTTGTATCGTCATCATCGACACTGCTGGTGTTTCCCTCAGACGTATCGCTAATTGTAAGAGCCAGTCTATTGACATGAGCTTTCATTGATTGATCAACTGCGTAAGGAACTCGCCTAATTTCTACATCACCTGTCTCCTCAAACAGAGTTAGAGAATCAGTATCGCTAACACCGGTTGCTCCTAGTTCTACCTTGTCAGAACGACCATAGTTACTAACGCCGGCGTGCCCTGTGCAGATGTGGGTCTCTAGATCTTCCTGAGTGCTGCACGTAAATGTACAGTCATTGAACGGGCAGAGAAGAAGGTCGGGATGTTTAAGAAGAAAATGATCGCCAATCTCTTTTTGCTCTCGGAAAAAGTGTGGGCAGTCCTCGACAGGACATGTCAAGGTTTTGTGTGACAGATATTTCTTTGTTTTGGAAGGGCGAACTAGCCGTTTTTGTGGCTTCTTGAGAGGTGGCAAACTGTCAGTGTTGTATTTCGACGGTTTAAAATTGTATAAGATCCCAGGTTTGGACGAAGACTTCTCGTTGTCATGGACTTGTCTCATGTGGGAAAGATAATCACAGATCTTTGCAAACTTTGTTCGGCATATGCTACAGTAAAGGTTGTTACCGCTGACCTTAGCACTGTGTGTCCATTTTCAGCGTTCCGGTCGAGAGTTTTTGTGGCAACACTGGTGAAATGGTCATGAGAATGCCCATAAATTGCAGATAGTCCTGAAGAAGACAACGTGGATACCTTGGGATCATTTATCATGGTCGTAGCTAAGGCATTTGTCGACGATACAGCTGGAAGACTGCTTAATAAATCAGTTCGTCCTTGATTTTCAGCCAAAAGTACCAAAGAATTGGACGTAGAAGAAACGAATATGGTCCCATTCCCAGGACAGGTAATGTCCGCATGGGTAACGTTGGGTGCTTGAAGGGACGACTCCGAAAACACTGACGATGCTGATGATAAAGGTGTTGTGGACATAATAACAGGAAAGAAATTTCCGACGAGGCTTGGCTTACATTAGTAGTGATTGGTGATGATAGAAGTGGGGATGAAAACGAGTGAGGGGCTGACACAGTCGGAGAGGCAGATGGAGAGTCGGTAAGGGAGAACAACTTAGAAGAGCTTATCACTCTAGGTGTAGCTCGAACGCAAGAGTCGCAGCTTCCGCGAGGGTCAGTGTAAAACTTGTAAAAGGTTTGACCACACGTCATGCAACTGGCGGGCAGGGTGTCTGGTCTATGGCCCGTGCTGACCGGTGCAGTTTTCAACGGTGCGTCTATGTCTATCAAGTCTGCGTTCACGTATCTGGGGTGAAGATTAGAGGAGGTGTGAAGCTGGGACGGTGAGAACAGAAACAAATTTGAATCGCTCGTCGGTGAGTTCAGATAGGTTTTCGATATTACAAGTTCTGGGCCTCCGTTTTGGAAGTTTAAAGTGTCCACAGTTTCTCCATTAGTAACAGCCCTATGATGGTCTGAATTATCGTTATGTAGGTTACATTGACAACTTGACTTTACACCAGACATGAATGGCGCTTGATTAGTGCGGATATTCCCACATGTATGACACATTGATGACGTCACAACACTGTTGTTAGCAGAGGTGATGGTTGCCTGGGGAACATCATCATATGTTGTATCAAGTCCAGACGTGCTGTACTGCTCGTGGAACTTCCAAAGTGTAGACGTTTTTAGAGTTTGTTGTTTGGTCAGTACCTCTAAGCTGGAATCCAAATTTACGGACGTCCTTTTCTTCACGACATTTCCCATGGAGCTCTCTTGCGTTACAACACTACATTTCCGCTTCCGCCTAGGCTTTCTTTGAGTAAGGCCACCTTTTGGTTTTATTTTAAAAGTGGCGTACATAAAATTGTCGTCTGATTTTAATAGCCGCGAGACTTTCTTTTTACGGGGTGTTGGGGTTGTTGAGGTTTCAGCCGATGATGACAAGGGAGGTAACTGTGAATGAGATGATGAAACGAATGCTGATACATTTTCTTCCGAAACAGAGCGCTTAGAATCTATAGCACATTTCGGTGTAACGTTATTGCTACCAGAGTTTGTTGTACATCCAATAATATTATTTAAACTGTGAATTTGATACATTCCTTTTAACGAGTCCATATTTTGAAACATTAAGTCACAACCAGTTAGATCAACTGTTTCTGTTTTCTCTAATTTTGTTTTTAAGCTGCATCGATCTATTTTAGAATAATGATTTTCCTCATGCACCTTTTCACTATCAACTATTTCAACGTTTATTTGTTTAGACTTAGTATCACAATTTTTGTTACGCTGGGCATTGTTTAGATCTTGTAAAGACTGGGACATCTCAACACCAATTTGTTGTGTTAAAAAGGATATTTTCTTTTCTAGAGACATTTCTTCTCTCCCCTCGTCATTTGTGGTACAAAAAGTTTCAGTGGAGTTTTTAAGCTCTAGTTTAGTCGAGGCAAGGTTTGGGATGATGCAAACACCACCAGTCATAGAAGCTATGGTTGAACTTTCCCTCGCTTCCAATGGGGTGATTGTACCACTAGAATTTTCAGTATTGTTCGGGTGGACAATGGCAGTGATTGAAGTTGCGAAATTTGCAGGTTTGGGTGGCCGTCCACGTCGTCTGTGTGTATAGGATGTAATACTCTCAGAGGGTAACACACAAAGTTTCTTCCTGCAAACTGTTTACCAGATAAAGTTAACGCACCCCTAACTTCTTCACTGGCTTCAAGACAATCCTGTGCGAGAGATTGTGGCGAGTCACAAAAAGTATTCAAATCTTCCTGGTTTGAAACATCAATAGAAACAGTATTGGACACTTCTTTTGAGTGTCGTTTTGCGTTCAATATCAGGTCAGAGTCACACGGATGCTCGGAGCTCCCATTGAGGGAAGCTAGTGGAGATGCTTCTAAAGCTTTCTGGAACTGCACTGCCGTTAAGCGCGATAGTGATGGAAAAGTCGCATTTTGAAAAAGCTGACTCTGTAAGCCGTTTAAGTAGCCCAAACTTGTTAATAACGAATTGTTGTTACTAAGCTCTAACTTTTCAGTACTGTTACCACTCTTTCTCTGAAGAGTTTGTTGCAAGGCGTAACTTTGACGGAAAACCTCGTCTAAGCGCGGAAACTTTACTTTTAGATCATCTTGCACTTGTTGAGTTTCGCTGTAATTCTCTTGGATACCTATATTATTGCGTTTTTCATGGTTTTCACATGTTGCATGTTTATCAGAAATGGTAATAGCATTTTTACAGTCAATATCTGCTAAGACGTTCTTGTGAGAACCATGCAGTTTTTCTTTCGCAAGTTCTATGGCCTGGGCTTCCTTTCGCATCTGCGACACAGTCTTGGCTTTGGCCTTGTTTCGAGTCCTGCTGCTCCAAGGAAGCTTGAGGATGCTGGTGTACACTCCAGGAAACAACGTATTCTCTGTCAGCAGCTTCATCTCCTTATTGGCTGTCAATTTACTGTCATCCCGCCCAACCCTTCCCTGAGGCCGACCTGGTTTGGATTTCATTTCCCTTTCTTGAGTTGAGGACGACGAAGCATTGCCTTTATCATCAATACTTCCTGTGTTTGCTTCTTCAAGGAGTACCTTATGGTTACACTTGTGTTTATTCTCATATTGATCTTTGATTTCTTCACGTAATGTGGGTTCGAGGTTTTGATGTGCTAGTGTTCCCATCTGCAACACTTCTGGCAGCTGAACATCACCTTCTATGCTTTGTTGTTTTAACGTGCTGAAAATAGGATCAACAGCATCTTTGACTATACTATGAGCCATTGAGTGGGGGGCAAACGCAAAGGGTTGGAGGCCACTGAGAGCATTGGGCAGTTGACCTCCGTCAATTACTGGTATAGCCAGCAAGCTATTGATGCCGTCTTTCCCTGTACCTGTCTGTGCCATGATATACGCTGTAGGAACACCGCTAAAGCTAGCAGGGGGAGTCTTAGGGGCGAGATAAAGTTCGTCTGAGTTATGAAGAACACCAGGTTTTACCTCTGCACTATTCTTCGAACCGAATACAATAGCTCCAGAGTCAGAATGAACATTAGACAAGAACTGTGATGGACTAGGAGTATTTCTAATGATATTGTCAGCTTTTTGAAATTGTCTGTTGAGAGGTTGCACACCATTTTGGAAAGGTAATGTTTTGGAAACTGGCAGAATGCTAATGTCCCGCGTTCTATTATTTTCCCCAGCCTTAGAACTAGGAACGAGGTTATCAAAAAGCGACGTGAGTTGTTCGTTTAAATTGCTCTTCGGAGATAACTGATCTAGGTCAAGTTTCTTGCAGGAATCCAAGCTTTGATGGGGCAGACTGATAACATTTCTTGAGAATATGCTTTGTTTATAAAGGTTAGCAATGTCAATTTCTGTACAGTTTAGAGAATTGAGTTGGCCCAAACTGCTGTAGGGTACAAACCTAACATCCATGTGCTCATCTCGGTGCAGTAATGTCGCATGGTCTTGAGAAAAAATTTGACTGGGAAGTGTGCGAATCAAGGCATCTCCGGCATTACCTGGTGTAAGAATCTCCCGCTTTATATGATGATGTTGTGACTGAATAATGGAGGACAAAGCTTCAGTATATGATGGCAATGTCCGTGTCTTGTCTTGTAGGAAGGCGCCATCAGTGCATTTGTTAAGGAGATTCTCTGTGGTTACGAGTTTGTCTGCTTCATCAAGCATTGAAGTGTGATTTTCAAGGACGGATATCTTTAAACCCTGCTGCACATTTGGACGAAGTAAACTATTCTCTCTCGGACTCTGGATATCGTTGCACGCTGGTTCAGATTTTCTGGGGTGAAGGGACGATGAGAATAGTTTTGATGGTGTGAAACTATTTATGCGGCTTTTCTGCTGGTCTGATATGTCAATTCGTTGTTCTGGAATGATGGTTTGGAGAGTGGTGGTTTCTAACGTAGATCTCCCTGGCTCCAGGTCAATCACATATGACTCTGCCGGGCCGTTGGCAACGCTGCTGACGGTTGTTGACAGGATAGACGACGAGGCAGAGGTTGATAACAAAGGGTCATCTCTCTGTGAAGCCTGGTTCAAAAGTATTCGTAGATACTGGTTTGAACTCGAAGACAATGTGGAAAGCGTATCGTGGGAGGAGCAGATAACACCTGAATTCACTGAAGGACATGGTTGTTGCCCTTGCAGCTTCTGCTGAAGAATATCTAGATTGTTGAGCCGTAACTTATTTGTATCTAATGTGTTTACATCACTTCTGTCAAACAGCGAAGCATCCGTCTTAACTGTACTGCGCATGCTCAGATCTAGAGGTACGCCCTCCTCATGTATTGCGCCGTTAATTTTGTTATTATGCTTATTACAATGGGCATCTTGGAAAGAATTCGTACTCCCAATTACACGTTTCGCTCCTAATCGACCATCCAGAAAAGCATCAGTCGTGTATTCAGCGTTAGGAGAAAGATCCAGAACCTGTGTGTTGGTCTGAAGAGATGCCTGTGGCGTGGAGGGACATGAAAAATCCGCGGGTTTCGTTCTCACAACAAGCAAGTCGCCTAAGTTGGTCTCTGAGCTCTGGTCCGCTCTGTTGACTCTCTGCTAGTCTGGATCAGAAAAAGGGCAATTGATAAATAAATATATATATATAATGCATGGTGTTTAAACAAAAGAGCTGATGGATTGATTTTTTTAAATGTTACTAAGTTGTGTCCTTAATAATTCTTTCATGTTCTGTGTACCGGTACCACACTGTTGAGCTCGTGTTTTTTACTTTGATATAGTAAAAAGTAGCTTGGCACGTTGATCTTTGTGATAGCTTATACAATTTGTAGTATTTCTAATTAAATTGAGATTTGAATTCATTTTATGGAGTCATTATTGTACGGCATTCTTTTCTTTTCTTGCATTAGAGATTACAATGTATATATTATTCTCTTAGCAGTCTTTCTCTCACAGAAACATAACTACCTGGTATAATCGTGTATAAGTTTCCTCATCAGTTCAGTGGTGTCTAATCTAGTAGCGGACTTCAGTTTCTCAAAATCTCTGTAGATATCAGACGTTATGGACAGAAATGGGTTCGTTTTTGACAAGAAGACTGAGTTTGCAGTCTCTCCACCCATCATATTTTGCCTCAAGTTCGTCATATTCGTGGAATTGTTGGTTTGTGAGGCCATGGAATGAGGGTTAATGGGACTATTGATCTCTCTAACATCAGTACTGACACATCTATGTAGATCCGAGTCTGACTGATGACTAGATTTTAGTGGATGTAGAATGTCAGTGCCGTCTCCAACGTCAGGAATAGACTGTATATATGAGGAAATCTGAAGAACGAAAAGAATATTATGGAAATGATTAAGATCATAGGGGTTGTTGTCATCATTGAATTTGTATTATCACCATCATCAGTCTCATCGTCATCATCATCATCATCATTAATATCATCATCATCATCATCATCATCATCATCATCATCATCATCATCATCATCATCATCATCATCATCATCATCATCATCATTATTCATGATCATCATCACCATCATCAACATCATCATCATCAACATCATCATCATCATCATCATCATCATCCTCATCATCATTATTATCATCATCATCATCATCATCATCATCATCATCATCATCATCATCATCATCATCATCATCATCATCATCATCATCATCATCATTATTCATGATCATCATCACCATCATCAACATCATCATCATCAACATCATCATCATCATCATCATCATCATCCTCATCATCATTATTATCATCATCATCATCATCATCATCATCATCATCATCATCATCATCATCAT
>RQTK01001615.1:43139-64104 GCA_003991915.1 Elysia chlorotica
TTATTATTATTATTATTATTATTATTATTATTATTTTAAAAATTGTGAAAAAAACTGACTTGTCTTTAGTTTTTTCTATCACATATAGAGCAAAGTGTTAACAGAGATTAATTTTTGTTCGGTCTACAAACCTACTAGACAAAAAATGTCAACTGTTCTATCTTTGTATACAATTTTCTTTCGGTATTTTCGAAAATTCACAAAGGATCGAACATTAGTTTTTATATTTATTGGTTTGAAATATACAAATAATTATATTCAACAATATGGACTTTAGCTCACTTTCACTCTTACTGCTTTTTTTTTTTTCCTTTACTTTTAGAAGACTTGGTGAAGCACTATGACATTGCACATCTTCTCTATAATATTTCAACTCTGTATTTCTACTATTCGTTCATCCTTATTTCCTATTTTCCTATCTTCAAGGTAAGCTAATGCACACATCTCCCACACTTCTCATTGTAAGCTGCGTGGACTCAGCTCTTGCAGGAAAACAAGGTAGATCCGGATATCTAGCGCCAAATATGGAATTAAAGGGTAACGCAACTGAGAAACTGCCAGGAAGATGGCTGAGAGGGGCCCGGAAAGGGGGCAGGGGGGGGGGGAGTAATTTTGGAAAATAAAATTTGTGAGTTCTTTTTAATAGACTTCAGGAAACGAAAGCTTGGAGCTTGCGTTTCACAAGCTTTGCGAATTATGTGAGTATGAACGTAAACTATAATTGGTCATAATTATAATCAACGCATTAAAATCAAAGTATGGCATTTATAATAGGGAGAAAGAAGATAGGTGTGTGGGTTAGATGTTAATGCAATTGTTTCTCTATGCACGTGTGTGGAGTGATGTGTATGTGTGTGTAGATGGGCGCGGAAAGTAGTTGATGTGTGTATATTTATTGGGCGATGTGTAGGTGTGTGCAGATGTGTGAAGCTATATGTTGGTGTGTGTAGATGTTGGAGCGATGTGTTGGTATGTAGATGTATGGAGTGTGTGTAGATGTGTGGTGCGATGTAGTTGTGTGTGTAGGTGTGTGGTGAAAGGCGTTTGTGTATGTAGGTGTATGGAGAAATATATTTGTGTGGAGGTGTGTGAAGCGAATTGTGTGTGTTGGTGTGTAGGTGTGTGGAGCTAATTGAATGTCTGTGTCTGTAGTAGTGTGGAGTGATGTGTTGCTGTGTGTTGGTTTGTGAAACGATGTGTTGGTGTGTGTAGGTGTGTGGAACGATGTGTTGCTATGTGTAGATGTGTGGAGCGAATTAGATGTCTTGATATGTAGGTGTTTGGAGCGAATCGGATGTATTGGTATGTGTTGGTGTGTGGAGCGAATTATATTGGTATGTGTAGATGTGTGGAGCGAATTATATTGGTATGTGTAGGTGTGTAGAGCAAATTATGTTGGTATGTGTAGGTGTGTGGAGCAAATAATATTGGTATGTGTAGGTGTGTGGAGCGAATTATATTGGTATGTGTAGGTGTGTGGAGCGAATTATATTGGTGTGTATAGGTGTGTGGGGCGAATTATATTGGTATGTGTAGGTGTGTGGAGCTAATTATATTGGTGTGTGGAGGTGTGTGGAGCGAATCAGTGTGTTGGTGAATGTAAGTGTTGTGGAGCGAATCGGATTTGTTGGTCTGTGTATGTGTGTGGAGCGATATGTTGGTGTATGTTTGTGTGTATATGTGTGTGTAACGATGTTTTGGTGAATGTAAGTGTTTGGAGCGATTCAGATGTGTTGGTGAATGTAAGTGTTTGGAGCGAATCAGATGTGTTGGTGAATGTAAGTGTTTGGAGCGATTCAGGTGTGTTGGTGAATGTAAGTGTTTGGAGCGAATCAGGTGTGTTGGTGTGTGAAGGTGTATGGTGTCCTGCCTTTACATTGTCAGTGTGCTAGAACTGAAAACAAGTGCAAGTGAAGGCGAGTGCCAAGGTTAAGGTAAACTTAAGGGCGATTACAGCACAGTGTGAGCAGAGGTGCCAAACCGGTTTACAAGTACACACAAAGATAAATTAGTTATGCTGTACCCTTGTGAATTTGGGAAGCGGTGTAAAGAAGTTAAACTCTAGGCTCTAGGAGATACGCCTATTGAAGCAAAATTAATGAATGAACGAGAGAGTGCAATAGATTCAAAGTTAACGAATGAACGAGAGAGTGTATTTCGGAAAACAATGGAAGAAGGGCACCCATAGGAGTAATGTGTAAAGTAAGGTTTGTCGATTATTATTGTACAAAGACCATAATTATCTATTGGGTGAATGAAGCACACGCCGCATATATAAGTTTTGAGATAAAGACCTTTTAACAAAACAAAAAAACAATCTTTATTGATTTTTTTTTTTTCATTTTCAAAAAACAAAATGTATCTTTGGTTCTAGAAATAAGGAGTTATAATTACCTATTGAATTTCATTGTAATGCTTGTTTACACGCCTTAATTAACCCAACATGTCCAAATTTGGACTTGGGCCTGATTAATCCTGGTTGCTTTACTTCTAATTTTTCAAGAAAAGGAGAGGACAAAGGCGCTCTTCCTGATAAAAACCACAATTACTAGCGTATGCCCGCTATACCAACAAGAAATGAAGTTTAGCATAAGAAAAAACATGATATAAAAACCATCCAACAAATATACGCGTTCAAGGCAAAACAAACGTTCCCTTTTCATGACAATCATCCTAAAACGCATTCAACCATGTATATTTTCCCTAATCCATACTAAAAAGTTCGTCAGGTGTGAGAAAAGTACCTGCCCTATTCCTCTTCAATTAAATTACAATAATTCGGTTTCCTGAAACTAGACCGCTATGTTGACTATACAGGCACATTTTTTTTCGAAGAAAACGGATGCTCTTTGAACAATTCCCAATAGCTGTTGATACTTTTGCGGAACTCCATATCTTC
The DNA here is from genome assembly GCA_003991915.1 of Elysia chlorotica. Classification (NCBI taxonomy): domain Eukaryota; kingdom Metazoa; phylum Mollusca; class Gastropoda; family Plakobranchidae; genus Elysia; species Elysia chlorotica. Next base: position 46,039 of record RQTK01001615.1, read on the forward strand.
TGGTTATACCCATTCATCACCCTCTCCAGCGCCGTTTACGACTGTGAGTAGATCTATTTATATCCTTATAGCCGCAGGCAAGTGAAGTGAGAGGGAAACTTTCTATTAATAATCAGTGTCAGAGGGGGTGGGGATGGGGCAGAAGGGGTGCTAGATCTAGCATAGAAAGAACGAAGGTTAAATAAATTCCGACACCTGACTTAAAACGTAGCGGGTATATTATGCAGATGCCATTGTGAGGCATCTATACATAATTCCTCTTTGTATTTTTAACTCCTACTATTCTAAGACTTTGATTATCTTAATTCTTAGTGAGTATCAAAGTCTGCCCCTGGAGTTTTACCCTAGTCTGGGGTTTGAGCAAAGGTAAAAGCATAAGGCTTGATAATAACGGGTGGCATCATTACGCGCCATAGGCATCGGGTTTCCAAGCCATCTATTGGCTCTGTAAGTCTAGGATCTATAGAGTTATGATTCGACGCCGGTGTAGATTCACTTTAACAGCGTCTTCATCTTCGCTACGAGACCCGTTCTTGCAACGCCTCCAATGTTTGAAACTGTGTCACTCCTGAAGGTAGATCTAGATCTGTTGAGAACTGCGGAGAGCGGAATTTCGCATCTTTGCCCATGTACGGCAAGCTTCTGGATGGAGTGTGTGTCGGGTAACGGGGAAAATGAATGATAGTGCTGTGTGTAGGCCCCTACACTGTGGTGTGTTGGTGCTTCTCACTAAAGGCTTTGTGATTGACAGTTCCCATGATGAAAACGTCGACGATAGGTTAGGGGATCGGCACATGCGTCCAATTATACCTCTATCCTAGACTTACGGGCACAATGAATGACTAGAAAAAAACATAGTTACGGATGTTTACCCCAGGTTTACAGAGCCAAGGATTGATGGAAACAGTTTATGGCTACCGGGACTTAATTATGTAATCCGTTATCGCCGGGTGGAACGCAAAACCGCAAATGATGGAAACTAAGGGGCAACTGGATTTCTAGATACACATGTATTTTTAAAATGAGTTGAGTTGAGTTGAGTTGATTTAATGACCCTAATTTAATAATTATAGATTGTTTTGTGAACTCACTACATGAGTTCTGGGGAAACATCCTGTTGCCTAGTTATGTTGGTAGATTTAAATATAAAAACATTATTATTGCTTAGAGAGCATGAGGGAAATGTGACACCTATCTTGTCTCGAATACTAAGAGCCACGCTAAAGACATATGCTATGTGCTTTTAAATTACAGGAAGCATATTTTAAAGAATTTGGTATTAAATAATTGGGATTAGAAGAACAAAAGAAAATATCAAACAAAAAAGAAGAAGAAAAAATCAAACTGTCTTTAGCATTTGTTACAAAACGAAAGGTTAAGGAAGATGTATTTGAAGCAGAAAAAAAAAATATTCGACAACAAACAAAGACACAGACAGAAAAAGAGAGAGAGAGAGAGAGAGAGAGAGAGAGAGAGAGAGAGAGAGAGACAGACAGACAGACAGAGAGAAAGACAAGAGAGAGCGCGAGAGAAAGGGAGAGGAGACAAACAGAAGAGACAGAAGCAGAGAGAGATAGAGACAGAGAGAGAAAGACAAGAGAGAGCGCGAGAGAAAGGGAGAGTTTGAGATTTGGGGCAAAAGAAGAGACAAAAAAAAGAATGGCAGAGAGAGATAAAGAGAGAGAGAGCAAACAAAAGAGAGAGAGAGAGAGATACTTCACATTCAATTCAGTAACTAAACGTGGTATACAAAGCGAAACCAAAAGGTCTTACTAGAGCAGCATTAGTAGGTGTTGTCAAGCCGCCAACATCATCATTATCGCCGTTCTCTCCAGCTAGCCGTGACTTCTCTCCGTGCCCATCATTATCAACATCCTCATCATCTTCTTCCTCAACTACTTGGTGCCTTAGTTTGTTCACAGGCCGTGCACTTTTCCTTCTGAAAGCCATCTTAAAAATTGATGTTTCCTTTAGCTCTGCTCGTCCTGTGGCAATTGTATGAATGATAGTGGAATGCCAAGTAATTATTTTCCTTAAATATAGTTATATCTCTTAACTCGATCATATTGTTTATTTAGATATGCCGCAGTCATCTGTTTTGAAGAAAACATACATGAACCATTATGAGTCGTATAAAATGTTTTTGTTTTTTGTAGTCTTTCTTTTTTTTCCCAAGTATATCTTTTGCGTTTCACAAGAGTTATTTTACCATAATCATGAACTGCATTGAAATAATAACAGCACATGTACTCCATAGTGTACTGAGTATAATGTGTAATGGCTGTTATATTGGTTGAACACTCAATGTACACGATGCATAGTTTTACATGGCTTCTAAAACAATTCCTAAATGACATCGAGGAATTATCCTACCCATGCATAGTTTATGCTTCTGTATAGTTATATTTTTCAATTTTAACCGAACTCCTTTATAGAAAACTGCAAAGTCCAAACCAATCCAAGAATTAAAAGGAGCCACCGTCACTACTGTACTGTACAAGTGTCTATGATACCATGGACAGAAAGTGCCTGATAACTTGTACTAAGGTTTGGATTTATGGTATCACACATCGAGATTTTAATACCTAGTAATAACTCGTCACAAGTTTTGTTTCACATAGAACGGTTCAGCAAAAAAATTATCCTCGTATGGAGTATTACTATAACCATAACTTAGCTTTAATACGCTTAAAGCAGTACGAAAAAAAACTGGTCTTTTCGCAGCCCTCTAACTAACTTTATTTTCGAGTATTGGAATACCCATCAGAGAAAATCTTGTACAATACCATAACATAAAAACAATTTTTGATAAAGCAGTAAAAACATTAACATTGAACTATTTTAACATACTAAAGGTATCGGCTCTATTTAGCCTTCTTTAGTATTTCAAATGGTTTGAAAAAAGCTGTGATTTACCTATGTATAATATTCTTTAACTTAAAGCATAGCACCACAGAAAAACTTACAGAACACCATCACAGAAAAACTTACAGAACACCATCACAGAAAAAAGTGACTGAATACAATCAAAGAAAAGCGTATAGGTACCATCACAGAAAAGCTTAGACTACACAATACAATAACAGAAAAGCGTTTGTGAAATTGTAAGACAGTCACAAAAATCTCACAGAATACGTCTATTCACAAAGAAATAACATTTGGCTGCTCAAATAGGTTATAAATATATCTAATAGAGCAACAGAACTTGGCACAATCTCTCCACAACAGAGCTCTGGCATCAACAAAGATGACACACTTTGCATTTTTTTCTTGGTGCTCCTACAAACACATGTGGATATGTTACAGGTAAGTCTAGGCAAGGGTGTAGATCTAGACTACATCTAAGACACGGTTTTCTTCAACTAGGCTTCCTGTTTTTGTTGAAAAGTATCCATCTATCTTTGAATATCCAGTAATGAATATGGTTCTAGTTTTTTTCACAAATCCATAGTTTTACATTTTCTTGAAAAAGTTAGCCTAATTACATCGAATATAACGGTCTACACCATTGTGTATCAATATTTGTAAGGATTCCAACCCTTTTGGGAATTTGTATAACTTATCAAATCCATTGCTGTCATTGCAAAGTCTCAACCAACTAGAACAACTTGTAGATATAATTAAGAAAACTCACTCCGGGTCTAGAACTAGGATTAACAAGTATAGGATCTAGATTAGCTGTTCATACATCTCGAGCTCTTTAATCACAAAACGCCAGGCCTTCCATGTGTAGCAGTTCTCCTGGTCTGTATACAGGTCTAGATCCAGGTCTATATTTGTCTGTGCCATCATCTGGAAATACCTTCCTCTTTATTCAGGAGGCATCCCTTGGTAGTCTATTCAAATTAGGTCGCATAAGCCGTGGTACTCACCTGGTTCTGTTATGTGCTCACCCTATAAGGGAGGGGAAAGGGAGAGTGGGGAACATGCCTGGCCAAAAACACGGATGTCTTAATCTATGTTTTCTGACCTTTGACCTTGGTTGTGGTTTTTGCTCACAAACCTACATCAACATGTCCATTCATTGTAGCTTTTCTTTCGTTTCTTCCCTCTTTTCTTTGTTTTCCTTTTTCTGCGGGTATCTCCGTTTCTCTCTCTCTCTATTTATCTCTTGCTCTCCCATGTAGCTCTGTCTGTCTCTGTCTCTCTCTCTCTCTCTCTCTCTCTCTGTCTGTCTGTCTGTCTGTCTGTCTGTCTGTCTCTCTCTCTCTCTCTCTCTCTCTCTCTCTCTCTCTCTCTCTCTCTCTCTTTATCTCGCTCTCTTACACACATCTATCCTCCCCCCACCCAACTCATTCTCTCTTTCCTACTATACTCGGACATACTAGTTATGTTTCAGTACCTACCCTTCTCACGGTGTCTAAGGATTATCGTGCTTGGCAGTGTTTCTATCGCTACTGCGCCCATTTAGATTATCACTGGACTCATTTCTATCTATTTGCAAAGGGGCGTTATAGAGTGCTATTTGAGTTATTTAGTTATGAGAAACGGGTTTTACCATTTTCACCCCTGTTTGGATTTTTTTTTGAACCATCTATTTTATCTAGCACTGTTCATGGTCAACATTTACATAGATGAAAAAGCCACTGTTTCGTTTATTTTATAATTATGAGCCCGCTATTTGTAACGGCCACGCTCTTTCCGACACAGATAGAAAAATACAACAAACATATATTTTAAAAAAGAAAGACACAAAACAAAAACAATGCTTTTCAGGGAGAAAAAAAACAACACACCCAGATTTCATCTCATTTTCTTTATTTTTGAAAACATATTACACAAACTTTTTATTTATAAAAAAAAAAACGGCAAATGGACACACTCACAACGAAAGCAAAGTTAACTATGCGTGATTCTGTGCTGCCAAGATTGAAAACTGTACACAGCCGTTTCTAAGATCATCACCCAAACAGCATGTTAACACACCACACCGCATCACCCCGTTCCATCTTTGTAAATAAAAGGTACCTGTGTCCATACGATGCTGCGTGCCACAATAGTACCCCTAGACTACCATGCACTTTCAATCTCTTGGATCTTAGTCAAAAGTACAACGTCGCTGTATCTAGCTTATGACTCGTCGTAAACCTTCTTATTATTTTATCTTAATTTAAGACGAACAGTAAGCATTCAACAACGTTGTTCTTACGACCTCTCCCCCCACGCCCCCCCCCCACCCCTTTTACGATCTACAACACTCCAGCGCTAACCTTACAGTAACACACAGCCAATTTCCTTATATGGAACTGGAAGATGCGCGTGAGTTGAACTGGTAAAAAGCCTCTACTCCCATTCGCCGAGTCGCACTCGCAGGACTCCGCACAGGCGCATAGGGAATACCCGATGGGGGCAGAGCGACTGGCTGTCTGACTGCAGACTTTGCGGTCTAACAACAATAATGTCTCACGTAATTTCGTTCGCCCTCAGACACGAAGGATTTCTCTTATTGGACGTCGGTGCAGATTCTCCAAATATCGTCCTCGTTTTCGTTATGATCATCGAGTATCGCAAAGTCTCTGCTGACTGCAGTGTGTCTGGCTATTCCAGCTGAAAGTTAGTTGAGTAGACGTAGAGATCGAGGCTATCTGAAACTCCGGTCTCCTAGGTAGAGATAAATCCAAGAACTGTGTTAAAATCTCACCTGGATTTCTAACTTGTGCCAAGAAGGTGTTGTGAGGCGCAATTTTACAAAGTTGAATTTTGTTAACATCATTTTGTTTTAGTGCACAGAAAGTGAAAAATGAAACAAACAGGAGAAAAATGGGAAAGAAAAAAGTATTTCAGTTATTTGAACTGACAAAGTGCTTGCTAAAATATCCTTTTTATTAAGATTGTCTTGCTATGCTTGAAACGCCAATGATTGTAAAGCTGCTATCAACAGTTTCACGGTAGAAAAACCGTGCGGCCGACTGCATTTTTTTGCTTTATAGGCTAACGGCTAATGCATAGGATTGTGAATGGAATAATGTATTCATTTGACATAGTTTGTGTTTTGTATTTTATGGTTGATTTTTAATTTGTTTGTTTGCTTTCGGTTTGCTTTTTACCCATTTCATTTAATAACTTTATTCATATTTTTTCTGTTGGTTTTGAATTTATTTTTCATCCTCAGTCGATTTCATGTATATATCCATTTGTATACTTTTTTTTATCACTCACTGTTGCTTGAATACGTTTTCAAAATTTGTTGATACAAATCAGTAATACTCTTCAAGCACTTTTGAGTGGATTGATAATTAAAAAGATACATACGTTGATAGGTAGTTATATGAATAGAAATTTAGGTAGATAGATAGATAGATAGATAGATAGATAGATAGATAGATAGATAGATAGATAGATAGATAGATAGTAATACTCTTCAAGCACTTTTGAGTGGATTGATAATTAAAAAGATACATACGTTGATAGGTAGTTATATGAATAGAAATTTAGGTAGATAGATAGATAGATAGATAGATAGATGGGTAGCAAGGGGTGTTAATGCGCAACTTCCAGTTTCTCTCTGGTAAATATGTGCGGCAGCTGTCAGTCCGTGCATATTGAATCGCATAAAACACTCAAGTCAACTCAACGTCCACGTCGTGCTGCCTGGGTGCCCTGAACGCGAGGTCGTGGGTAGCTGACTGAGCTCCGCCCAGGAGGACACCATGCCCCTGCGAGATGCGACATACAGGACCCACCGGCGTGTGGAAAAATCCGATGTCCATCAACATGGGAGATCCTTGCCTGTGGGGTCGAACTAGTCTCTGTACTAGTGTGTATAACAGGCCCCTCCTCACTTGGGGGTGTACTTGCCCTTTGTCTTAGTCTATCTCCTTTACCTTTATTACTCCTCTGTGATACTCAAACTGTTATATGACGACACCTCCTGGGCTGCCCTCTACAAACACTATGTCAGCTTCTCTCTCTCAGGGTAGAAAGCATGTTTTAATGAAGCCGGAGGAACGGGTACAAGTGAACTCCCTCACAGACGCTGCATGACGTGACGATCCAGTGACCTACACCACTTATGGCATTAAATAGTAGCTGACAAAATGGACAAATGTCAGCCAGCCAGCAGGCTCTGGTGGCGGGGACTGCAGCTGAGTGCACAGTGTCGCTGGGATTTTGTTTTTCCGGCTATATCGAGTATCGCAAAGTCTCTGCTCACTGCAGTGTGTCTGGCTATTCCAGCTGAAAGTTTGTTGAGTAGACGTAGAGATCGAGGCAATCTGAAACTCCGGTCTCCTAGGTAGAGATAAATCCAAGAACTGTGTTAAAATCTCACCTGGATTTCTAACTTGTGCCAAGAAGGTGTTGTGAGGCGCAATTTTACAAAGTTGAATTTGGGTTAACATCATTTGTGTTAGTGCACGGAAAGTGAAAAATGAAACAAACAGGAGAAAAATGGGAAAGAAAACAGTATTTCAGTTATTTGAACTGACAAAGTGCTTGCTAAACTATCCTTTTATTACTAATGTTTTGCTAGGCCTGAAACGTCAATGATTGTAAAGCTGCTATCAACAGTTTCACGGTAGAAAAAACCGTGAGGCCGACTGCATTTATTTGCTTTATAGGCTAACGGCTAATGCATAGGATTGCTATCAGGGTACCCTTTTTATTAGTATGATTGTGAATGGAATAATGTATTCATTTGACATAGTTTGTGTTTTGTATTTTATGGTTGTTTTTTAATGTATTTTTTTGCTTTCGGTTTGCTTTTTACCCATTTCATTTAATAACTTTATTCATATTTTTTATGTTGGTTATGAATTTATTTTTCTTACCCGCTGGGTAGAACGGCACACATGTTGCGGTATTAGGGTTTGAACGGTTTTGCATTCGCTATGCATGTTCAGTTTAGTATAGACAAGTAAGCACCAATATTTCTTACAGTTTATCTTCTCTAAACGTTTATCCTAATTTTTTTCGTCTCAGTGTTTCTATTCATCCTCAGTCGATTTCATGTTTATATCCATTTGTATACTTTCTATCACTCACTGTTGCTTGAATACGTTTTCCAAATTTGTTGATACAAATCAGCAATACTTCAAGCACTTTTGAGTGGATTGATAATTAAAAAGATACATACGTTGATAGGTAGTTATACGAATAGAAATTTAGGAGATAGATATATAGATAGATAGATAGACAGATAGGTCGGTAGGTAGATAGACAGACAGATATATAGATAGATAGAATAGATAGATAGATAAAAAGATATAGATAGATAAATAGATAGAAAGATAGATAGATAGATAGATAGAGAGATAGATAGAAAATTAGATATATAGACAGATAGGTAGAACAATAGGTAGATAGAAAGGGAAATAGATAGATGGATAGATAGATAGATAGATAGATAGATAGATAGATAGATAGATAGATAGATAGATAGACAGAAAGATAGACAGACAGACAGATAGACAGACAGATAGACAGACAGATAGACAGACAGATAGACAGACAGATAGACAGACAGATAGACAGACAGATAGACAGACAGATAGACAGACAGATAGACAGACAGATAGACAGACAGATAGACAGACAGATAGACAGACAGATAGACAGACAGATAGACAGACAGATAGACAGACAGATAGACAGACAGATAGACAGACAGATAGACAGACAGATAGACAGACAGATAGACAGACAGATAGACAGACAGATAGACAGACAGATAGACAGACAGATAGACAGACAGATAGACAGACAGATAGACAGACAGATAGACAGACAGATAGACAGACAGATAGACAGACAGATAGACAGACAGATAGACAGACAGATAGACAGACAGATAGACAGACAGATAGACAGACAGATAGACAGACAGATAGACAGACAGATAGACAGACAGATAGACAGACAGATAGACAGACAGATAGACAGACAGATAGACAGACAGATAGACAGACAGATAGACAGACAGATAGACAGACAGATAGACAGACAGATAGACAGACAGATAGACAGACAGATAGACAGACAGATAGACAGACAGATAGACAGACAGATAGACAGACAGATAGACAGACAGATAGACAGACAGATAGACAGACAGATAGACAGACAGATAGACAGACAGATAGACAGACAGATAGACAGACAGATAGACAGACAGATAGACAGACAGATAGACAGACAGATAGACAGACAGATAGACAGACAGATAGACAGACAGATAGACAGACAGATAGACAGACAGATAGACAGACAGATAGACAGACAGATAGACAGACAGATAGACAGACAGATAGACAGACAGATAGACAGACAGATAGACAGACAGATAGACAGACAGATAGACAGACAGATAGACAGACAGATAGACAGACAGATAGACAGACAGATAGACAGACAGATAGACAGACAGATAGACAGACAGATAGACAGACAGATAGACAGACAAGATAGATAGATAGATAGATAGATAGATAGATAGATAGATAGATAGATAGATAGATAGATAGATAGATAGATAGATAGATAGATAGATAGATAGATAGATAGATAGATAGATAGATAGATAGATGGATGGATAAATAGATAGGTAGATAGACAAAAAAATAATTGATGAATTGTCGGATTGAGTGATATAAAGAGCTTTAGAGAGATAGACAGTTGGGAAATTAGAAAACCAAAAATAGATAGATAAGACATCTTCAAAGTAAGAGAGGAAAAAAATGACAGAGAGAGAGAGAGAGAGAGAGAGAGAGAGAGAGAGAGAGAGAGAGAGAGAAAGTACGATAACCCGTAGCTTCTTTATACCAAAGGCTATACACAATTATTTCCCTTCTATTAATTTCAGTGTGATTAATTTTTATTTAATTACTATAATTATAGTGTTTGAAATGGGATCAATTAATTTTATTTAAAAGCATATTAGAAAAAATATATTAGAAAAAGGTAGCTAGATGTGTTAAAAGTTAAAACTAAGTCCAATTGGATATATTATTCATAGCATGGGTACGTTCACGAAACCACGTTAGAGAAACTGTTGAACACAAAAACATTGTGGAATAGTAAATTGAACGTTTTATTTTTATTTATTTTTACCACATCATCGTTTACCAGTTAAAAAAAACAGCAAAATATCAGGCTTACACGCAGACGCACAAAAACCTAAAGGAAAAGCATAATGTAATTTTGCTACAAAAATTTCTTTTGAATATATTTTTAAGAAAAAGGTTAAAAGCCTGGATATCTTTACAACTTTTTAAAGTCACCTATATTTGAATCTTTTTAAATACAATGGCGAAAAAAAATCACACAAAGTCAAAGCTTTTGTTGTTTCTTTTTTTTTATAGGAAAAAGACAACTTAAAATATTTCTTACAGTTTATCCTAATTTCTTCCGTCTCAGTGTTTCTATTCATCCTCAGTCGATTTCATGTTTATATCCATTTGTATACTTTCTATCACTTACTGTTGCTTGAATGCGTTTTCCAAATTTGTTGATACAAATCAGTAATATTCTTCAAGCACTTTTGAGTGGATTTATATTTAAAAAGATACATACGTTGATAGGTAGTTATATGAATAGAAATTTTGAGAGAGAGAGAGAGAGAGAGAGAGAGAGAGAGAGAGAGAGAGAGAGAGAGAGAGAAAGTACGATAACCCGTAGCTTTTTTATACCAAAGGCTATACACAATTATTTCCCTTCTATGATTTTCAGTGTAATTAATTTATATTTAGTCATTATAATTATTGTATTTGAAATGGGATCAATTAATTTTTATTTAAAAGCATATTAGAAAGAATATATTAGAACAGGACAGGTAGCTAGATGTGTTAAAAAATAAAACTTAGTCCAATTGGATATATTATTCATAGTATGGGTCCATTCACGAAACCACATGAGAAAAACCGTTGAACACAAAAACATTGTGGAATAGTAAATTGAACGTTTTATTTTTATTTATTTTTACCACATCATCATTTATCAGTTAAAAAAAAAAAAGAAAAGTATCAGGCTTACGCGCAGACGCACAAAAACCTAAAGGAAAAGCATAATGTAATTTTGCTACAAAATCAAGGATACATTTTTTTCTTTTGAATATATTTTTAAGAAAAAGGTTAAAAGCCTGGATAGCTTTACAATTTGTTAATGTCACCTATATTTGATCCTTTTGAAATACATTGGCGGAAAAAATCACACAAAGTCATATCTTCTTCTTTATAGGAAAAAGACAACTTAAAAGAAAGTACACTACCTTATTATTAAACAAGTTTTGTATCATATAAAAACATAAATGCGTTTTAATAAGTATTTTGTATATTTTCCTCTTTGAAAAAGGTAAAAGTTATCTCTAAGATTAACTAATCCCACTCCCATAAAGAGGGGGGGGGGGGGAGGCGGCAAAAGAGGAGCGGGTGTCTATGGGGCCTATAGGAACACTGAAAGTAACACCTATTCATTCTGAGCAACTTAATATGCTGTTGTCTCAGTCGATGAAACTCACATCGATTCAAAGATACGTGAAGATGATCAGGGACCAAACTAGAAACCTCCAGATGAACGTCGCACGCGCGCACCAAATTGGCTGTATATCTCTTTTTTTTTTTTAACATTTACCACATTACAGGTGACGCTTTGTTTCATAATACTAGATTGACGATAGAAACTCGCATGTTCTCAACAGCCATCCGCTTTAGAATTAAAAATAAATAAATAAAAAAGAACAAAACAAAAAAAACGGTCATAAAACTGTTTGTGAATCACAGTCCGCCTCCTGCTTATGAAGGCATCATTCAAACAGGTATGACAAAAAAAAATTAAATTAAAAATCAAACAAATAAACAAACAAATACCCACAACAAATAAACAAACCTAATTTTCGGCCATTGACTTGTGTTTTTTGTGTAGGCATATACAGCAAAGCCTTCGGAAGTACAGGCCAAGTCACCGAATTTACGCCTACGTGTACACAATTTTAATTTAATATGAATACTACTGATCTATTTATTTAAAATTCTCATAAAGGTTAGCACAGACTGATTTTTTTTTCAGCGCACACAACCCATACAACAAAAAATATAAGCTGTACTAGCTTGGTCGAAACGTTAAAAAACTATAAATTTGGGTGTAAGTACAAATGGTTTTCTACTTCGGTGAATTAGCCTTGTGTTTTTAGAAGCCTCGCTATAAGGTTACCAAAAAAAAAAAACAGTGACAACACAGTGCACTAGTTTGGTTAGCTAAAACTATCATTATTTGTGCTTGTACCGTTGTTTACTGGGTTTTTTTTTTAATTATTATTGCCTGTTCTACTTACCAATAGGCTTACTCTTTTTGGTAAGACGCAAAGAATCGTATTTAGATAAACATTTTCTTTTTGAAATAAAACGTCCATAAGCTGATGAAAGCGATATCAAAACGTTTGAAAACCATCGCAGCTCTAATTACGCCACACAAACCCCTCCCAACATTAATTTGTTGTGTGTTATTTTTAGGCCTAGTGTCAACTAAAGAAAATTGTATGTTCTTCACCTACTTAATCGAAATAATTTTTCGTTGAGAAAATTTAGCTTACGAACAATTTTGAAGGAGAGAGGTGAGCAATGAAGATAAGATGAATTCATAAAAACAAGTTGCGCCAATACTAACAAATGGGCAATAACAATTTTTTTAAAATATGCCTCTTTGAACACCCTTTTCTTTTAAAATAAGTTTCACAAAAAACAAAAAAAAACAAAAAACCCAAACAAACAAACAAACAAAAACGGGAAAAAATGAATCCCCCGCAGATTTTTTCAGTAAACAACAATTGTTAGCATCAAAATGAAAGTCATAATGGTAAGTACAAAGAAAGTCCTTAAAATACAGAAACTAAAATGCATATAAATTAGTTTGCTTTATATAAGACAACACGAAAAAATAATTGTATTAGAAAGGCTAGAAATAAAAGTGTTTAGCAAGTATGTAGATTGTCTTTTTTATTTAAAAAAACCAATTAGGATTGCTATAATAAACGTATACTTTATCATATGCCAGCATTCAGCTGTTTTAGAAGTATAAGATGTAATGTATTAGTATTAATAGTAAAAGTAATAGTAGTAGTAGTAGTAGTAGTAGTAGTAGTAGTAGTAGTAGTAGTAGTAGTAGTAGTAGTAGTAGTAGTAGTAGTAGTAGTAGCAGTAGTAGTAGTAGTAGTAGTAGTAGTAGTAGTAGTAGTAGTAGTAGTAGTAGTAGTAGTAGTAGTAGTAGTAAAATAAGAAGCAGTAGTAATAGTAGAAGAAGTAATTTTTGTTTTTGGTAGATGTTTTCGTTGATGTGGCTGCTGCTATTATTGTTTTTATTGATTTTGTTTTTGTTACTGTGGAGTTGGTTGTATTGTTATTGTTATTGTTGTTGTTGTTGTTGTTGTTGTTGTTGTGGTTGTTGTTGTTGTTGTTAATGTTTGGGTGCGAGTAAATATCATAGCCAAATCACATTTCATAAATATATTTTTCTTTAATTATCACATTAGAATAAAATAGATGATATTTATACTTAACGTCATAGCTAAACGATACACATTGTAGAAAAAAAATCATAAGGCTATAAAAAGGCTATATCGATAATAATGATTTTTTTCTCATGAAAGCAAAACATAAGCGGCAGTAGAAATATTACAATTAACTACTCACATAACTTTAGTCACAGTTGTAATATCATCTTGATTACAATTAAACATGCACATACAAATTTGATATATTCTTTTCTTAACATAATTTATAAATAGTCCGATAATTTTGTCACTTAATAAGCCGGGTGAAGCAGAGGACAACTCTAATAAGTGATTGTTTTAAATTGAGTTCGAATAGTTGATACTTGTATCGCTCTTAAGTTTGACAGAGGAAAGTGTATATAATTATTATTACTCGAACGATTCTCCTTTTTATTTTTAGAGTAGTGAACTCTACTTCATTAAAAATATTGGCAATTTATTGTATTGTCAAATTTCCTACAAATATAGCTCTTTCACTTCAATATTTATGTAATGAGAAATGAAAGATATATAGTTGTAGACATTTTCAGACAAAAACACAACCTCTTCTAAAAAGACATTGTTTTTAAATAAAATGCACAGTAGTAAAAATGATACAAATTTAATTAAGCACACCAGGACATATTATTACATCAAAGGTGATTTTTAAAAAAGTTTAGAATAAACAAAGCTAAAACAATGACAAGTTATGATGGATTATATATAATCTGATGATACACAAACAGTGTGGATGTAAAAAGTATTTATCACGCCTTTAGGAGAAAAATGAAACTGAATAGTGTTACAACCAATTTTCTAAAGTTAAATAACTTCTTGTATTTGAATACGTTGTTCTAGTGTTTTTTGTGAACATTTTAGTAACTCCGCTACCCTAGGTGTAATATATCCTATAACTAGCCCCTAATGTTTTTATTGTTTTTTTTTTCTTTTTCTATGATTGTATTTGAGATGTTAACGATGTTGTAAAGCCGTTGATGTTGTGATTATCGTTGCTGTAGTTACGGTATTTCATTTTCTTTTCCTCCTTTTGTCTTCTTCTTCTTCTTCTTCTTCTTCTTCTTCTTCTTCTTCTTCTTCTTCTTCTTCTTCTTCTTCTTCTTCTTCTTCTTCTTCATTTGCTTCATCTTTTTTCATTCCTCTCTCGCCGTACTTATTCCCCATCTTTTTGTTAAATTTACCGCAGTTATTTATAATCAGACAGACGTATTTGCGTATTTCACACATTTTTGTCTGCCCGCCACCAAACTTAAACCGTGCCAAATTGCCAGGATATAGACAATTTTAATACCCTGGCAATTTTTTTTGTGATAATAGGACATTCATCCGTCGATTTATGCTTCCCTAGAAACAGGCCCAGTCTTTGAAATCAATTTGACAAATTCCCAAAAGTCATATTAGTCACGATAACTGCAGATATGAATTCCAAGCAATAATATTAAATGTGAGGGATAAAACCAGGAGGGCTGAATAAACATTGGTTGATTTTTTTTTCAAGTACTATGCTGATATAACTTATATCATTCTCCTACTATTATATTTACGTACCTAAAATATAGCGGGTTTTTTTAGATAGGTATGACGCACTTTGCTAAGAAATAGGGTAATTTTAAAGCAACATCTGGTCTAGCTTTGCTAATTACTAGTATTTCTGAGCAATATTTTGATCTGATTTTCTAAAAATAGGGCTAAGTGAGCACTGACTTTTTATAAAAAATATAGTAATGTGGTTTTAAAAACATAGATATCCTTAAATAATCGAACTCCGTTTCCAGAAAGTTTTTTTTACGTCGGTTACGTAGTCTTTAATGGAGGGTTTAAAATACACTAATACATGCTTTGATTTTGAATCTTTGAATTTAAACCTGTGTCTGAATTCTGGAATCCTAAACTCTACAGCACTGTGAGGGCGAATGCTGTCACTGTCAATATCACTGTGAGGAGAGCAAGGGAAGCCACCCCTGTTCCTGTGGCTGCCCGGTTGTTAGCTCCCCCTTGACCCTGCCCCCCTTGGCCCTGGTTGCTGTTGCCCTGTCCTGGAGGACTTGGCACCTCCCCGGGTCCACCAGGGGGCACTGTGGGCCTGACGGTGGAGGCGGGCGAAGGGGTGGTCACCTGGGATGATTATAATATTAGGATTATTATTATTATTATATAATACTAATAATAATAATAATGATAATAATAATAATAATAATAATAATAATAAATACTGATAATAATAATAATGGTAATTAATAATAGAGGGTGTGGGAGGAATAATTTTAGAGAGGGGAAGATAAAATATGATATGTTGAAAAGAGGAAGGGGTCAATAGATGGGGATCGGGGTAGTTGATGTTGAGTTGGGAAGAAGATGGATGTGGGGGATATGCAAGGGGAGAATTGATATATCTATAGTCATCTGTATCATACAAACTTATGATAAAGAAATCAAAAGGTCATTTTTGTAATATTTTAGTTTGTCATTCATATTGACTTAAACAAACACACGAACAAAAACGATACCTTGAACAGTCCTTCTACGAACAAAGCCAAATACACAATATGGTAAAATGTAGCTGAACTAAGCTCATTAAATTGGCAACATTTCTTTGTTTTAAAAAATTATCTTATAAACATCATCGTTTGTGTACCGGCAAGTTGACTTCTTTTAACGTCCAACATCAGCACCATATAGACTATAATGTGGACGTATCTTACAACTGAAGTCTGACAATTTTACGTGCTGCCACACACGAGACATGGCGGGGATACCATGCCTTCTGTCTCAGTCGGTCGCATTAAACTGACACCGATCCAACCAGTAGGGAGCGAAATCACAAGAGCTCGACCACGGACCTTTAGCGTCGGAAGCTGATATTCTACCCCAGTCCCACCGCGCCCATGACCAACGTCTGACTTTACGTGCTGCCACACAGAGGAGATCAGATAAGAGTACAAATTTATGCATGGATGAATTAAAGAAAACCATAATTTCTCCCACTGAAGAGGACTTGGTTGATATCCTTGTATTATGTGGGGGATATGCAAGGGGAGAATTGATATATCTATAGTCATCTCTATCATATAAAATCATGATAAAGAAAACAAAAGGTAATTTTGGTCATATTTTAGTTTGTCATTAATATTGACTTAAACAAACACACGAACAAAAACGATATCTTGAACAGTCCTTCTAACAAAGCCAAGTATACAATAGGCTGTATGGTAAGATGTAGGCTGAACTAAGCTCATTCAATTGGCAACATTTCTTTTTTTTAAGAAATTCTCTTAAAAACATCATCGTTTGTGTACCGGCAAGTTGACTTCGTTTAACGTCCTACATCTGCACCATATAGACTATATTGCGGACGTGTCTTACAACTGAAGTCTGACATTTTTATATGCTGCCACACACGAAACATGGCGGGGATACCATGCCTTTTGTCTCAGTCGGTCACATTAAACTGACACCGATCCAACCAGTAGGGAGCGAAATCGCAAGAGCTCGAACCACGGACCTTTAGCGTCGGAAGCCGATATTCTACCCCAGGACCATCACCCCCCCCCTCCCTTGAAACCAAGAGAAACAAGTGGTGTCCGGCGACTACTAGACTGATTAGCTGTGAAAATAAACACAAGCCTCGTCACAATACCCCTGTGATGCAAAAGACAATGGAACCTGCTGCGTGCAGGTAGATTTTGTTACAAGCTTTCTTGCCTGAGTCACAAACGACCACTGCTTAGTGTTAATGCTGGCCTTGAAATCACTACATGAGTGTTCATCTACTCGTATTCATAAGTTGAGAAGATGCGCGTTTTTCAGGGTTGTCATGTCAAAATATCTGCCCTTAACGACTACATAAAAGACCGATGGCTACTTTTTTTCCCTTCTAAACGGGTAAAATTTTTCAATATCAAGATGACTTAATATAGAAAAATAATCCTTTCCCAGAATCTATTTCGATTTCGCAGATATTCTCGATAACAATTATGATATGGTGATTGTAAAAGTGTTATATATGTGCTATTAATTAATTCGAAGAAAATTTAATGTTCTATATCTATGCCAAGTTGGATTAAAAAAAGGTTATAATAGACTATACCTTTTGACAAATGCCATTGTAAACTGGTCCGAACTGACCACCGTCTCGGCACGGGCTGGGTAGGCTAGCGCACTCGACGGCGGTCCGAAGCTCCGACACTTCAGCGCTGCACGACTGGGACCAGCCCTGGAGTTCGCAGTCCACCTGGGTCAATTTGGCTCTGGGGAAAAGGGGTAAAGCGGGTGGGTAAGAAAGGTTAGGGTACATTTACAGATAAAGAATAGTGTAGTCAAAGGGAATGCTATAATAATTGTCTTCTTTTAATGGTCATAATTGATTTGAACATTTTGTCCTTCATTTGTGTTTCTCGTTCCTGTCTTTCTTTCTAATGGGGATGAAGGGGCCCTTTTGTATCGCTAATTGTTTTTTCTATCTATCTACCTATCTATCTATCTATCTATCTATCTATCTATCTATCTATCTATCTATCTATCTATCTATCTATCTATCTATCTATCTATCTATCTATCTATCTATCTATCTATCTATCTATCTATCTATC
>RQTK01001616.1:0-36856 GCA_003991915.1 Elysia chlorotica
GTGGTGACAGCACCAACAGTTAATGCTTTCAAAAGTCGCCTGGACAAATTGTGGAAGAACCGCCCAAGCATGTACGAACCAGAATGCCAAATGTAAACTAGTACACATAGAAACGCCGGCCACGCATGCAATTAAACTCAGTATTTAAATAGGAACCGCGAACACACCAAAAGGTCCACATCGCGGAAAAGTCAAGTCAAGTCAAGGTCCAAAGTACAGAAGTCTAACGCATTTGACAACTCCAGTCCAGCTTTATAAGGTCCATCGAGTTCCGCCCCTCTGTTCCTCCCACCCGTCTAATTGCATAAATTCAGATATGCTCGTCGCTCTTATCAGTTTCAGATGACTAGAAATCTTTGCCACCCTCGCCAATCTAAAAAATTGTTTTAGCTTGAAACAAATATTTTAAAAAAATTAAATCTACACCTCTATATCTCTTAAAACAGGTTCTTAGAGTTATACCTTTTGCGAGGTCAAGAGCGGGTTTGTGGTGGCATTAATTAAGGAGGGAAAAAAACAAGTTTCATCAGAGGAGCAGGTTGGAAGACGGAGTGGGTTCATAAGCGGAGAGTTCTTAGACGGACACCACTAGATTTGAATCTAAATGTAAGAAGCCACTGTCTCTGAAGATATGAGAGTGTAATTTATATGCCCACCGGTTAGAAAGCGCAATGCTTAAAGAGTGCGTAGCTGTAGATCGAAAAAAACAAGTTTCATCGGGAGAGCAGGTTGGAAGCCAGAGTGGGTTCATAAGCGGAGAGTACTTAGAGTTAGACAGAGACCACTTGATCTAGATCTAGATCTATATGTAAGAAGCCACTGCCTCTGAAGATATGAGAGTATAATTTGTGGTATACCATAACTTTTACGCCCACCGGGTAGGAAGCGCAATGCTTAAAGAGTGCGTACATTTCCTCAGAACGCCAGTCCTATCCAAAACATAAGTTTACAAACCTGTGTTATTACCATGGCTGTTTCCAGTGACTGAGTGAGAGTTGACAACAATGATGATGCTAGCTAGATTATAGATTCTAGATCTAGATCTAGATTATGTAGAATCGTATTAAGAGTCCAATTCAAATCTATATAGTCTATTCTTAGGCACAAATTCTAAATAAGTCTAAATATAGATCAAAATATACATCTATAACGTTAGATATTATTCAAAGGCAAAGTGTTTCCATTCCAGTGAACCGATCTCGTGAACACAGCTTTCTTTACTGCTGTTCCTATCAAGAGTCTGAACTCCGATGAACTCCGACCTATCTGACCTGATGTTGTACTTCCTAGTGACCTTCACCTTCAGACTCATTTCGCCACGGACATCAACATCGCCAAATTCGCCACCTTTCATTGTGAAGGATACCCGAATAAATCTGTTATAATTGGCGTCTGTGAGAGTACCAAAATGGGTGGGGAACTATTGCTAAATGACACCCCCTCGATATAATAATGCTGGATTAAGACCGAAAACGATAATTCTCTATTAATATTACAAAAATAAGCGTCAATTTTTGCCCATCACTTCAGGATTAACTACCACACCGATCATCTTGAAATTTC
The DNA here is from genome assembly GCA_003991915.1 of Elysia chlorotica. Taxonomy (NCBI): domain Eukaryota; kingdom Metazoa; phylum Mollusca; class Gastropoda; family Plakobranchidae; genus Elysia; species Elysia chlorotica. The sequence continues at coordinate 1,564 of RQTK01001616.1, forward strand.
CAATGAATGTACCTTTATTTTTTATTCAATGACACCTTTAAAATTCATAATTAATTACCTCCGTTGATTTATAAACCAAGAGGAACAAAACTTAGTTGTCCACTGCGGGCAGTGGGGGATAGAGTTTGTAGTTTTTACGGCACACCGGCATAGACCGCTACAATTATAATACATGAAATAGATTTAGATCTAGTTCAACTTGTACATAAATCTACATCAATACATTGATACGCGCACAGCCTTAGACATGAAGAAAAATATCAAACAGAAAAAAAGCTTATAGCCTACTATAGGATTGTGTTCATAGAGGCCACAGATGTATGTCACCGAAAATCTAGTCACCTTAAGTTATAGAAATCGTTCTCTGTAATTTCTTACAACAATCAGGTACACGGTTTAGTGTCTGCACCGTTGAGCACTCTAAGCGACAAAACAATTTTATAGGAATAACATTTTCATTTCAACTCGCCCATTTCGCCTCGTCGCTGAGTGAGTGAACTCATTATGTATGGACTGATGAGATGTTCACTGACATCGAGGAAGCATCGTAGAAAAAATATGTTTTTTTTTTGTTTGTTTTTTTAATCAGCGATAAAAATTCAAGGGTTTTATACAGCAGAGTTTCATTTAGTGAAGTATTTTTTGTTCTTTTCTTAGTTTGAACACCGACAGTAAAGCATAAAGCAACGTTTTCTAATCACACAAGATTAGTATTAAAAAATTAATTTCCCAGCCTGACGAGACACAAGTAAGAATCATACCTACAAACCAACATGCACTGTATACTCGTGACTTTAGAGATAGAGAGAGGAGAGAGAGAGAGAGAGAGAGAGAGAGAGAGAGAGAGAGAGAGAGGGAGAAAGAGAAACAGAGACATAGAGAAAATGAGAGAAAGACATATAAACAGACAAACATGCATACATACATACAGATAGACAAACAGAATGAGAGAGTTTGAGAGAGACGAAGAGGGAGAGAAGCTGGGTCGGGGGAGGGAGGGCTGTGATCGAAGTATAAATCCAGTATTTTGGTGGTAACAAAACGGACAATTTGTACTAAATCGGTGGATATTTTTTTTCCAATGTTTACAACGACTAAAAGAAAATTCTACTTAAAATCGCTCGAGGCTTCCTAATACAACATGCAAAGTCACCAAAGTATACACACATTTGTATTTACTTCTTTTAAAAGCCTCGTTTTAGTTGAATAATTTTGAAATGTATAATTATCATTTAGCAGTAGACACATTAAGGTCAGCTTAAATTGTTGTGTACACTAAGTAGGCTTAGCAAAAATACTCTGTCAGTGCAATTTGTTCTAACTATAGTGATAATTTAATAGAGGAAGATCATTGTTACATTTATTACGCCGAGATGTGTTCACTGCAGTCAATTATGTGACGTCTACTCTCCTTGGCCTCGTCCGGGCATAATAAGGACATATCTTTATTGTTTGCGAGAGGGCTGGTCGGCGGAAAAATGTGGTTGTTGTTGTTGTTGTTGTTGACTTGGTTTAATGTCCAACATCAGCATTGTATTTGCTATATTGTGGACGGGCCCCAAGACGGACGTCTGACAATTTTATGTGCTTCCACACACGATACAGGGCGGGGATACCATGACTCCTGTCATTAAACTGACACCGACCCAACCAGTAGGGAACACAGTCGCCAGGATTCGAATCCGGACCTTTTGCGTCGGAAACGATGTTCTACCCCCCCCCCCCCCTGGAAAAAATGTGGTAAATGATGCTTCAAATCATTTACATGTACCACGATACATAAAAGAGACACGGCATAATCTTACCAATCTTTTCACCTGCAGTGGATACACCAATCAACTAAATCAAGTAAGAGAGTCACCGAACATATTATTTTGGCGTGTAGATTACATGAAGCTGTATAGAGCACTTGTCAAATCTGTCTTAACCTACAATTGTTCTACGTGGGCACTAACACAAGCTGAAGAAAAGAAATTGGATGCTTTTCACAGAAAACATCTGAAGCGAGTTGTTGGGATAAGATACCCAGTAAAGATAACAAACAAGGCTCTCTACAAGCAATGCAATGAACGCCCGCTTTCACTGTATGTTCTGGAAAACAGATGGCGTTTGTTCGGGCATATACTGCGACGCGACAGAGAAATCCCAGCCAATAAAGCCATGGAAGGATTCTTTGTACCACAAGGGGACAAATACAGGGGAAGACCAATTACTACCTTGAAAGTAGTAATTATTGTCTTAAAACCTTCAAAGACATTGAAAACCTGAAAAAGATCGCAGAACAGAGGGATCAGTGGAGAATTCTATGCACAAGAATACAAAAGGAAGCCGAGGCGTTGCAGTCTGACGACTATGATGCGGAACGGTGATAAGTCAAGTAAGTCAGATGACATGACTCTTCTGTCGCAGAACACGCCGATTGCTGTACACAGAGCCGCGCATTTTCCGTGGTGTGCAATCGTCAATAACGAAACACACTAATACTGCGCAAACACATACGCGCATTCGTACACACTAGCAAGAAGACAGGGCACTCATCAATTTCAATTTCAAACAGGGAATGGAGTATAAACCTTTTCAATATGCTATGCGCTCAGTGAAAAGAAAGGGACTTTAATTTAACATGAAAAAAGTAAATTTGTTGAGAAATAGAGAGAACGATGAGGTAGAGGGAAAGAAAAGACAGGGCGAGGAGAATAGAAAGTGGGAGGGAAAAAGAGGGGAAAAAAAGAAAAAGATTCATAAATAATAGACAAAGAGAGAAGGTGAGGGAAGCAAAATGAAAAAAAGGGAAGAGGGAGAGAGGGAGAGAGGGAGAGAGGGAAAGAGAGAGAGAGAGAGAGAGAGAGAGAGAGAGAAAGAGAGAGATAGAGACAGAGAGAGAAGAGAGAGGAGGTGAGGGTTGCGAGATGAAAAAGATAGAGAGAGAGAAAGGCAGACAAGCAGACACATAGACACACACAGGCAGACAGACAGAAACAAAGACAGATACGATATAGAACAATGGAATGGAGGGAGAGAGGGAAGTGAGAAAAAAGAAAAAGAAAAAGAGGTCAAAAGATCGAAAATAATGATAACCATGAGCAAGACAAGTGGGTCCTCAATGGTCAATGGGCATAAGTGAGAATGAGCCACGGGGGACATGTGGACCTTGGCCGTTTTACGGGCCTTAACACCGTTAGGGATCGGAGCCAGTTCAAGGCGAACTTGCGTTGCCAAGCGACCTTGAACTAAATTGATTCATATAAGTACCCGGTCAAACATGGGTCCTTCTCAATGCGGTTTACATAATGTGAATTATACTATACTTTTGTTATTAAAATTAAATTTCTATAGGTCAGGACTACTGGAGTCTCTGTTACAATGACACTTGTTAATTAATTTATATTTAATAAAATATTTATAACAATATAATAGAAAACATATTTTTCTTTTTTAATTTTCAAAATAGATTAGACATTTTGCAATGTACTTACCCTTTTAGAGAAAGATTTGTAACTCTATGAGGTTGAATTAAATAGTTCCCCCAAAGATAATTGAAGGAAAGATATTCTACTCGTGAAATTAGGTGAGGATTTCTAAGAGTGATGTCCCTTGTGGGAGTACGGGTCAATTCACAGCAACCGACGTAAACAACGTTGGAAAATGTCAACGAAAAGGCAATGTTCGGGTGACTTTTGTGGTGCAATAAACTGCACTAACAGTCGAAACAATCGAATTGCAAAGAAAAAAAGATTTACTTTTAAAATTCCCACGAGATGAAGAAAGGTAAGATTATTTTTTCCTCATTTTACATCTAGTTTCCCGTTTCTTTAGCTAGATCTACGGTAGTGAAGATTAGTTAAGCTTAGAGCCAAATGACATTTATTGTCTGTAGTTTATACAAAAAGATTCTGTCTCCCAGTTTAAATCTAAAAGAATGTTCGCTTGTACTGTTTGAAGAAGACACTACTTATAAAGTTTTAAATTACATTCGGCAAGTTAGTTATTAAGCCAGCATAATGATAAAACAAACATTTCACATTCATCTTAAAAAATTGTCTGGGCATGGATCTAGCTTAAAATTAAGCGATTAAACTAAGGAAATCTTTTAGACCTGCTGATACAGGAGTGTGCTTTATGGCATTTGACTGCTGGGTAAATATTTACTCTAATGCAGCATTGCAGTGTAGGGTGGTTTAGTTTCTAGTTGATTTTTAACGTGTGTGTTTAGAATTTCACGTTTTGATGCCCTTGAATCATAAAATTAAAAGAGAAGTTATTATAGTTTTATGTGCTTCTTATTTCTTATAGTATCAAATTTTGACAGACGATATGTTTATTCCATTAGGTGCAAGGTCTGGATCCAAAATTCAAGACGGCAGGATGAGTTGATCTGCCCATCTAAATGTTGTGCCTTCCTGTATTAGAATTGATGATTTTAATAATAAGAACAAAAAGTTTGTCTTCTTGATGATCATCTTCCACAAACAAGTGTCATAGCATCACATTTAGGGGCTATCAATATAATCAATATCTCATTATCTATTACTTATAAATTTGAAAGAAAACTTTAAACAATGCTGAGACAAGAAAGAATGAAAATCAGAAAGGGAGAGCAAGAGATAGAGAGATAGATAGATAGATAGATAGATAGATAGATAGAGAGAGAGAGAGAGAGAGAGAGAGAGAGAGAGAGAGAGAGAGAGAGAGAGATGTCTTTACCATTTTTTATTTGCTCTTTGACTTCAGGTAAAACAAACCAAAATAAATAATTAATAGTACAATAAGAACAAAATTAATATATAAGTTAATTATAAGAATAACTGCAACACACATGATCACAGGATTATCCTGTCGACAAAAATCAGAGTTAAATTATGACAAAAACTTCCACAACCAAATCTGTATTTGGATTTGTAACAAACTCTTTTTATTTCTTACATAGAGAAACGAAAAGGAATTAGTTATGAAAACTTGACATACAATTTTCTGTGAGGTAAAAAAGTTCTGTTTTCTACAGGTTATATTATTTTGCCTTAGCTCCTAATCTACAGGGTGGTGTAACCAATTACATTCCAACAATTTTCTTACTTTACTAAAATTCAAACGTACCTAAATTTCCTATTAGTGGACTTCTGTTTTAAATGTTCATCTATATTGTACATTGTACTTTATATTTTAAAATATAAATTAGGTATATACCAATCAATAAGCGGTTAAAGCTGATCTAACTTGAAGGAGAGACAAAATAGAAAAATATGTTTAAGTCCTCACAAAAATATATTGTAATTCTTATGCTGAAATAAACCATAAACGGCTAAAAGATCGCTGACCTGTGAAACCTATTAGAAGCAAATACAAACTATGAAGCAGACCGAGAAAGATCTTTGTTTTTGTGTTTATTTGTTTGTTGCTTTCCTAAATTGTAGCAAAAAAAAAGGACAACTATTCCCTAGACATTTATAGAAAACACAATACGTTGAAGTGCATGGCTATCTGAAAACTCAGGACTTGCTGTTAGATACAAAGTTAAAGAAATATTTTTATTGGCAAGTTGTGTCAAACTTTAAGCAATATTCAATTGTAAGTGGGAGAAAGTTTTGTCAGTTAGCCAGCCCGAGTACAATGTAAAAATTAAAAAAAAAACAACAACAACATGCCCGTATCCATGTTCAAAGTTCGTTTTAAATTAAATTGTATAATATTTGAAAAAGGTCTGCACGAAATCTTGATAAACTTTAACGTTTCTTTATTCACATAATCACAAATTTTCTCTTCGCGATATTTTCTTTATAGAGCATGAAATAGTAAAGACTGAAAGATCAAAGTGTGAACAACAATATATATTAAACACCAACTATATTTATTAACAATCTATCACATTTTTAGTAAACATAACAACTGCTCTCTGTTTAGTATTCTGGAGAGAAAAATAATGCTACGTTGTGTCTCACAATTGTGTCTGTTTAACTATTAACATTTCTTCATTTATTGAAAAGTTGAAAAAAAGAATGAGATCTTAAAAAGTTGATAATGCTTAAAATTCACAACCTATCTTTTTATCATGGCTACTCAATGAACTTTAAGTATTTGAAAGTATGTTATCCTTCAAGACAAACTTTCTAATCGACGCAAAAGAAATACAGTGTTCTTACTTTTAAGCTTTAGACTGAGCAAATAAAACAAAACAACAAACAACAAATAAGAAAAAACAAACCAATAAAAGTAAAACTGTTAATAAACTAATGAAACGATGATGGTGTTCATATTACGCACATTATTTAAAGTAATAAAAATAACATTACGTTTTCCTTGATCACCTATCAATATTCCTCATTTATTTTGTTCTAAAAATACAACTTAACTTTAAATCTACTTAATAACATTATTCATCTTCAGGCCAAGCAGCAGAAACTGTGCAGACACTAGTAGGCCATATATATAATCTCTCTCTCTTTAAGGGCAGCACTGACTCCACGAGAATACCTGGCTCCACACACTGTCAAAGTGTTTCAGTCCCAATATGGTAGCTGTGGGCATTCATAGTAAAATAATAAAATAATTCAGTGGTCATATGTTAGCTGATAGCATTCATAGTAAAACAAAATACAATTATAAGATGCATCAGTCCCGATATGGTAGCTGTGGGCATTAGTAGTAAAAAATGTATAAGATGCTTCAGTCCCAATATGGTAGCTGAGGGCATTTGTAGTAAAACAATCAATACGTAAGATAATTCAGTGGCCATCTGTTAGCTGAGGCCATTCATAGTAAAACAAAATTTAAAAAGATACAAGAGGACGCCACTGGTGGAAACAGCCAATATAATTTTATTGTGTAGCCTACGCCTTTTTTTCGCCACTTTGTGCTTAGTACTTTTGTAACATTACATCGTTTTATGGGGCATCATAAAAAGTGCGAGAAAAAAAGTGAATCGTAAAAACCAACACATTTCTATTTTTATTTCAGTGGCTAATCCATATTAACTTTTTGATATTGATAAATCTTATTTGTACTTGATTTATGTGAAAAGGTTTCAAGAACTCACCTTTGTTCTTTAATACACTTTGTTTGCATCCAAAACGCTTCTTCATAAGCTTCACCGCCTTTATTATACGTATCTCTAAGATCTTTTTTAGCATCCTCATCAAACATCACCCTTTATTAAAACATCACCACCAAAACCTACTATTAGTTAACTGCTATGCATTTTTTTCTGATGCTCATTTTCCTTCCTGTCTCCACCATAGTCATATCCCAAAAGCTTTCATTAAAGTTTAACGCTATCAAAAAATGAGGTCAATCCAGTCTTAATTAAATCAAATAATGTTTTATCGCACTCATTTACATAAACTTGTGAAAAAAGATATTATTTTAAGTAAGGTACTTTACCTCCGTATGGCAAATCTTGATATGAAGAATGTGGATCTGCACTATTAAGATCGACGTGTGCAATAAGTGGTACCTGCAAAATAATTCATTTATTATTATCATTAGTATTATATTATTATTGAAATATTATTATTTCTATAACAGTAATAATAATAATAAATAATAATAATAATAATAATAATAATAATAATAATAATAATAATAATAAGTAAAATGGAAGATTGGTTAGTTGAGGCAAAATCAGTGTTATACCTAACTTCTTCTGTCATGGAGCCAAAATATGTTGTCTACCTCAGTGAAAATTGTCATAAAGAATTGGTTTATACAGTAAAATTGAATTGGCCTCTTTGGGACTGACTCTTTATTAGTTAATTTTTTGTTAAGTATACATTAAACAGTGCTTGTGAAGTTTATAATAATAATAATATTTTTTTTTTAAAGGGCGGGGTATTTTTTAAGATGGTGGATTCTGCTTACATAGTGCTGGTTTTGCATTGTTGAGATATGGATTTTTTTCCCTCCAAAACGTTTTGCTGTAATCTGCTAATAGGATTTAAAAATAAAGTGTCTAGTCAAATTCTGTGGATGTAATTAAAGGTGGTAGAGAATTCGTTTTTGTGTTGAGGTAATTGAAGGTGGTAGAGAATTCGTTTGCTGTTTTTTTTTTTTTTTGCTAATGGGGGGCTTCTCTGGACAAATCACATTAAAGCAGAAAAATTGATCAATTTAGCAAATTGGCGTTTTCATACAGGTACATCTTTGATTTGTGGCAAGATGACTCAACTGTGCTGAATTTTGCTTCAATTACTTTCATTTCTTTTTCTCCGTCCTTGGCTAAAACCAATTCAATTGACGTCAAAGAATAAGGAAATCGTATACTTCTTTTATGGTATTCTACATACATATACGTGGATTTGGTGATTTTGAAAAGGTTCAGAAGCGTTTGAAATAAAAAAATAAAAAAATGACTTGAATATATATATATATATGTATTTATATATATATACACACACCCATTGTTCCCTCTATCTTTGTCTGTATATCTATCTCTCTTTTGTCGCTGTCTTTTATCCATGCAACGCTTAGGAGACAAAAAAATTGCAATGTAAAGGCACTTTTAAGTCAGTCAAGGAGAGAGAAATAGAGATAGATAGATAGATAGATAGATAGATAGACAGATAGATAGATAGATAGATAGATAGATAGATAGATAAAGAAAAGAGAGAGAAGGAGTGAGAGAGAGAGAGAGAGAGAGAGAGAGAGAGAGAGAGAGAGAGAGAGACAGACAGACAGACAGACAGACAGACAGACAGAGATTTTCCCGCTGTTTAAAAATCCATCACCTAGCTGCCCGATATTTTTACAAGCTCGAATATACAAAGGTGGGTTCAGCAAGCGCTCTATGTTACAGAACTCTGTGGCACTAACCTGTCCAGGTAAGGTGGTCAGGAGAGGAATAGCACTTTTGTTTGATGGACCTGTGGACGTTGAAAAGAAACGGAATCACACAATCATTAAATCTCCTAGAAAAATCAGAAAACCAAGCGTACTCCCCAACAATAAAACAAATAATTAGCAAATCAACAAAAATTAATTTTACCCAAGAATGTAGCCTGATTAGAGAAAAAGCTACTAATGAATTTGTCAAGACAAAACAAGGTGCTGTTAATATTTTAAGCTTGATGGAACAAATCTGTCTCTTGGTTTAACATCCTCTAGGTTCTCAGAAAAGACCTTATAGAGTGATTCTTGCGCCATGGATTATCATGCATTTTCGTTTTATATAACCAACTTACGAAAATAACGACGGCTCCTATAGTCTTTACTGCTTTACGCCATTTTTCTTTGACTTTTAAACCGCACTAATGGCTCAAGCCTCAAGTATTAAGATCATCATATGGTTAGCATTGATGGTCGGTGTTATTGAAATAAAAGGGAATTACCTAGTTTTTTTATTGCGGGGACGAACTGGCGCAATAGGTAAAGTGTTGGTCTTAAAATCGGTAAGTCCCTAGTTGGAAAGGAGTTCCCTAATTGGAAACCCACGATCTATCAAATATTTATTTGGGCCATTATCGTCTCCTACTAGTAGGGCCGGTCTCAGCATAATAAAATTGACCGGCTGAGACAGGAGAGAGAGAGAGACAGAGAGAGAGAGAGAGAGAGAGAGAGAGAGAGAGAGAGAGAGAGAGAGAGAGAGAGAGAGAGAGAAAGAGAGAGAGAAGAGAGAGAGAGAGAGAGAGAGAGAGAGAGAGAGAGAGAGAGAGAGAGAGAGAGAGAGAGAGAGAGAGAGAGAGAGAGAGAGAGAGAGAGAGAGAAAGAGACTTCCCGCTGTTTAAAAAATCCATCACCTCGCTGCCCAATATTTTACAAGCTCAGATAGATAAAAGTGGGTTCAGCAAGCACTCTATGTTACAGAACTCTGTGGCACTAACCTGTCCAGGTAAGGTGGTCAGGAGAGGAATAGCACTTTTGTTTGATGAACCTGTGGACGTTGAAAAGAAATGGAATCACACACTAATTAAATTTTCTAGAAAAATCGCAAAACCATGCGTACTCCCCATCAATAAACAAAGAACAAGTAAAGCAACAAAAATTAATTTTACCCAAGAACATAGCCTGATTAGAGAAAAAGCTACTAATTAATTTGTCAAGACAAAACAAGGTGCTGTTTATTAATATTTCATGGTATCCTCGCACTGTTTCTGTGTTGCAGCACATAAAATTGTCACACGCTAGAATTGGGCTCCGTCCACAATATAAACTATATAGTGCTGACAGTGGGCGCTGAGCAACAAACCTCAAATCTCCAATCAGTTACTTACAGACTGTCCTGGATCATGTCACACACATAGACAGTGGTGCCAGCCGTGATGAAGGAGCGTCGTTTGAAGTCCGCCACTGCCATTTTGTTGGGGGGGAAAAGGGGGGGGGGGCAGGTGAAGAATTGGCTGTAAATATCGACTGATAGTATTTGTAATATAATACTCATTTAGTATAAAGGTTTCTTTTAAAATCTTTAGTAGAAATATTATATGTCATACATATTACTCTTATTTTCTAAATTTAATGTTCAAAAATACTCCATAGAAGAAGTAACGACAGACAAAAATACATTAGAAATAAAACACCAACATAAACAAAACAAAAGAAAACAACAACGCACGGCACTATGGGCTATAATAATGTTGTTTATCTTAAGCATCTCTTAGTCTTCAAAACATGCTCCCAATAATTTTATGCACTCTGTCAACATTCAGATGTAGACCCCATTTATCAACAGAAGCTATTTAATTATACAATGTTGACCACTCTCTTTTCCAGAGCTACTTACGTGGGGTTGGTGTAGTTATAACGTCAGTGCATGGATCTGAAATAAAAGTCAGTGCAGTAGAAAGTATAGATATTAGAAAGGTGGGCCGTATATATACTACCACAGTATAGTATCTATTATTTTATTAGAAAGCTTTGCCAAACACACGTGTTCACCAGAAAAAGCGCAACATACACACAGTGTTTGAAATATTGTATGTTTATTATCATTTAATTATTCTTGGTAGGTTTATAAGTTACTCTTTGCACACGTTCTTGAAGATTTCTAGGTTGTAATTACAACATGAGGGTATGTTTACGACTCGCCTTAAGATATGCGATAATAAGCCTTACAACGAGCTATACTTATGATTCTTAGTTTGAATCCTAGTTAGTTAGGAGGATGGGTCAGACTAGAGACTGTCAAATCAATATTTATTATCGATATCGCTTTTTAATTCTGTTCTACGAAATCTCAGAAATCATTACGGAAACGTCTTCCTTGAGTAAGCCATGTTAGCTATCTGAAGTTATAAAATATACATAGTGATATGAACAATGTAAACATTCTTAAATCAGACTTTTGGTTCCAAATAAAAATAATTATTTAATGTTTTTATAGCTGCCAACAAAAAAAAAGACAGACATATAAACGTGCATTTTAGACAAATACGTGTAAGAGACTTCGAATGGATGCGCTATATTTTGGCGTAGGTTTGACATCTGTACATTGTAATACATGTATGTACCTCCTGGCCTATCAGTAGTGGTCTCACATCCGACAAAGTCAAACTTGAAGCCTGCAGTGCTGGCATTGTCGTCCAGATCAAATATCATGACCCGGATGTAGCGAGAGGATTCTGGGGCGGGAACCGACAGCTCTTCGTCAGTGAGTGCGGGATCAGGCGTTATCTGAGAAACAGGGAGAAAGGGTAAATTTTGTGTTTCGATTCGTTTTATGATATCATGTACGACAAATTTGCTATGAAAAGATATTAATACAATGTATGACAGCAATAATTAGGGTGACAGTGGTCATTGTGTCACCTTTGCTTGTCTTGATGGTGGTATTTATTGGAGTTTCTCTGCCCCTGTGTACGTTTCACTCTCTCGTCTCTCTTGTCTCTCTCTCTCTGTCTATGTTTGTCTCTCTCTATCTCTCTCTCTCTCTCTCTCTCTGTCACGGTCTAGACATTGAATGTTTTAGACCACTATTGCCCAAATAAATTGAATATTAATGAGCGCAATCCACTCTAACTTAAAATTCATCAAATTTGAAATATTGCGGTCGCTAAAACGCTCCCCCACCCTCTTTCTCAATTCTATAATTCTTTCAGTCAAACAAGGGCTATGTTAAATCTACCCATTTAACATTTCATTTATTGTCTTTTTTACAATAATATAAATTATATTAACTAAACGAAGCTCAAGATGAGTTACCGCATTAACGGGATTTTCCACCCATGCGATTCCATCATCGCTGAAGCGAACTTTGATGCTGGTAGCTTTGGCCGTCCCAGTCTGCTGCATCTTTATCTTATTGATCATAACCTTGTTGCCGAAGTAGACCTGGAAGTATCTCTCCCCACGAACTGCCCCGTAATGTACAAACGGTACCCATCCTAAGAGTTAAACAGAAGATCTCCATTAGTATTAGTAGTTTATTGTTTCCGATGATGACTGAAATGTACATATTTACTTGATGGGTTATGAGATGGTTGTGTTGTCCTATTTTACTCATATCATGTATCTCAACTTAATTCAGAACATTTGATTTAGATATTGTATAGAAATTACAACGGTACTATAAACTTACAAGATCCTGGACTAAGGGTAATACTTTTATTAGTAAAATATAGTTTTAGCTCAAGGTCTAAGCCTCAAACCCTTTAGCACCGTTAAAATTGTTACTCTGGGCTTTGAGCCTTTGATTATTCGTTGTGCATCTTAGAAAATGACGAGACCTTTATGTTGTGTTTGTAATGTTTGTATTACAGATACACTCCTTTAAATTTGACACAAGATGCGTTAGGTTTTTAGAAGTCCGTAAGTAGGATGGGAATAAAATAAATTGAAAGATAATAATCATTTTTTGTGAAGATACGACTGTATACCATTGAACTGACTTGAGCAAGAAGACATGATTGATATCTTTATTTATAAACATCTAAGTCCATGTATTTATAATGCATAGCAGCGTTAAGATATTATGTCTTTTTGTACAACGTTCAAAATGTCCATCCCAACACAAGGCCAGTCAGTTTAAATGTAAGACCTCCTGGCTTCAGAAGTAAAGTATAAAATTCTTTTTTTACAAAGAATAATTAATATTATATATATAATTGTGCTTTTACATAATTCAATTTGTAGTCCACTAATAACGTTAGATTTTCCTACTAAAATTGAGAATATTGTTCTTTGAAAATAAAAAAAAAGCTCAAGAAATTAATAAACCAAAGAAAAATAAAAGGCCAGCCTACCAGTTCCAGCGCTATTGTATCGGCCATTAGTGGCTGCTTCAATGGAGTCTGGAGATGAAGAAATCTGGCAGTCTTTAATTGTGTTGGTCTCCATTCCCAAATCGCCTGGGGTGCAACCAGCTAAAAAGAAAATATAAAATATATGCGAGATTAGTCACACACTTTGGGTGTGTGCGGGCGGTAAATTTAGGCTATATATAGTGGTATCCCATTCTAACAAAAATCTCTATAGTGCAACGTCGAAATTAACAAAAAATGAATAAAAATTTTTTTTTGTATACTTAACGGGAATTACCGTACGTTTGCGAACTCATAATAATGTTATATACTTGCAGTGTATCGCCGTCGTAAAATTGGTGTAAAACGAACAATATAATGTGCAACCCTTGTTTAGTATGAAACTGCAACAAAAAGTTGTCATCTAGAGATATTCAGATTTCGTATTTTCAACAGGCGAAAAAACAGGGCTTCTGCTCTTTCACGCCGAAACAAAGTAACAATAATAATGCACATTCGGTTGCGTTGTGGCCCCTGGTAATAATAGCTACACATTCAAGGTATGCGAAACTTACTCCACAGCACAAAGCCGTAATGGTATGTTGTGACTTTCTAAAAAAGCTTCCTTTTTTACTGATAGCACGATACCGTTCGAATCCCTCAAAAGATAATGGATGAAGTATAACATAGTAATAAAAGAAATACAAAGGATATTTTGGACTACGCGAAGCAATATGATCTAAAGAATATTGTTGTGGTTTGTTATATCTCATTATTAAAAACAAAACAAACAGACAACAACAGCAACAACAACCACAACAATGACATCAACAACAAGAACAACAACAACATCAACAAAAAATAACAACAACAACAACAACAACAGCAACAATAAAAACAACAACAACAACAACAACAACATCATCACCACCACCACCACCACCACCAACAACAACAACAACAAAATTTGTCTTACTCCCTAGCGCAGTTGTGGTGGCGACTGTGATATTAATGTACTCAAAGTCTCCGACAATGTCTGTCTGGTCATGTTCGTCCGCCATGGGTTGGAAGAGCAGGACGCTGTCCAGGCCAGAGATACCCACGGGCACTTCATAACCGCTGTCAGCGGTCAGGATGGTTTTGAGGTGAACCTCGTCGGTGAAGAACAGAGTGCCAAGCTGCGCCACAAAGATACAGAGGGTGAAGTGATGAGGATAGAGATGCAAAGATGCAAAGAGGGGTTGGGCAGTTTAAAAGAATGAAAGAGAGAGAGAGAGAGAGGGTAAACTAGAGAGAGATAGAGAGAGAGAGAGAGATATTGAGAGGGATAAAGGATACATGGAGCGAGATAGTATTAGTTCTGTGGATATAAGGATAGATAGATCGGTAGAAATAAATAATGATTAATAGAATAATAGATAGATAGATAGATAGATAGATAGATAGATAGATAGATAGATAGATAGATAGATAGATAGATAGATAGATAGATAGATAGATAGATAGATAGATAGATAGATAAATAGATAGATAGATAGATAGATAGATAGATTGTTGACGTACATCAAGACTCAGGGAATTGTCTGTCTGCTGCTGCGAGATGATCTGCTTCTTGTCGCTGGTGATGTTGGTCTGACAAGTGACGTAAGGTGGGAAGAAGATGTTGAACACAGTGTTCTGGCCCTCTGCTGTTGACAGATCTGACAGGCTGAGAATTGTGTTGACTTCCACATGGTTCCTTGTGGAATAGTAGGAACAACAAAGGAGGGTGAGTTTGATCATTGTTATAAGCTTAACAGTCTTGCATTTTTACTACGGTTGTTTCGAATAGGGCACCTTCTGATTGGAAGACTGACGCTTTACTACTTGCGTCAATACGCTCTACTCTTCCAAATGGCTCCTTGTGGAATAGTAGGAATAGTAGGAACAACAACGGAAGGTGAGTTTGATCATGGCTATAAGCTTAAGACAGTATACCGATAATAACGTTATTATTATATTATAAGCATCAAGATGACTGTATACGTCGAGAAAAAGTTATGTTTTCCAGAGGAAGCTGGAGGGAAAAGGACTGGTGCAAGAGGTAGAGTGTTATTTTATCATTGGGATGGACTCTGGTTTGAAACCCTCGATCGAAAAGAGATAACATTTGTTCGTAAAACTCTTTTACGCCGGACTTAAGATTTGTTAATGATATAGTCTATGGACTGATTTCACATCATGTACATTATATTCTGTTTGGTTCACATCGCATAATAATTATTATATTAAAATAAACATGAAATAAAAATGTATCCCCCTGCATGCTTACGGATTAGAGACGGCATCATCCACAAGAGAAGACACGTTAAATACGAGGTCGTGAATGGTGCGATCGACGTCAATAGCGATTTCCATGATGAAGACGTAAGTTTGATAATTGTAGTGCCCATTCATATGGTTTGTTTCAACCAGAGATCGTTGGATTGGGAGATCAGCGCTCTACCATTTGAGCCAGTAAATCGAAAGTTGACCGATCAAATTACATGTAAACATTGAGTGCGCGGTGCAGAACCAAGTTTAGAATTTGGACCTGAGATCTATGTTTAGAGTCAGTTAAGTTTGTGTTCTCGCAAGAATAAACTGTTGTGGCATTAACTTAATTTAATTATAATAAACTTTATAAATGAACCAAGTCTAGAATCTAGACCCTAGATTTAGTTGTATGTTCAGAATCAGATTCAGTCTGTTTTTGTGGGTTCTCAACTAGTAATATTAAAATAATCATAAAAAATGTATCCCACTAGATACTTAGATTAGAGACGGCGTCATCCACAAGGGAGGACACGTTAAATACGAGGTCGTGTATGGTGCGATCGACATCAATAACGATCTCCATGATGAAGACGTACGTTTGGTAATGGTAGTGCCCACTCAAATGGTTTGTTTTAACCAGGGATCTTTCGATTGGAAGACCAGCGCTCTACCATTTGAGCCAGTAAATTGAAAGTTGACCGATCAAATTAATTGTAAATATTGAGCGCGCAATACTGAACCAAGGTTCAAATTTGGACCTTAGATCTGTGTTTAGAGTCAGTTTAAGTTTGGTGTTCTCGCAAGAATAAACTGTCGTGGCATCAACTTAATTTAATTATAATAAACTTTATAAATGAACCAAGTCTAGAATCTAGACCCTAGATTTAGTTTTATGTTCAGAAGCAGATTGATTTTGTAATCCGCCAACTTTGCCCACCCCACAATGCCAACGAATCTCGTGAATTTTCAAATAGTAATATCAAAATAATCATTAAAAAAAATTATCCCACTGGATACTTACGGATTAGAAACGGCGTCATCCACAAGGGAGGATACGTTAAATACGAGGTCACATTTTTACTGCACGGTGGTTTCGAATAGGGCACCTTCTGATTGGAAGACCGACGCTTTACCACTTGCTGAGAATGGTGTTGACTTCCAAATGGTTCCTTGTGGAATAGTAGGAACCAGAACGCGAGGTCAGTTTGATCATTGCTATAAGCTTAAGACAGTATACCGATAATAACGTTATTATTATACTATAAGCATCAAGATGACTGTATACGTCGAGAAAAGGTTATGTTTTCCAGACGAAGCTGGAGGGAGAAGGACTGGTGCAAGAGGTAGAATGTTATTTTCTCATTGGGATGGCCTCTGGTTTGAAACCCTCGATCGAAAAGAGATAACATTTGTTCGTAAAACTCTTTTACGCCGGACTTAAGATTTGTCCATGATATAGTCTATGGACCGATTTCACATAATGTACATAATATTCTGTTTGGTTCACATCGCATAATAACTATTATATTAAAATAATCATGAAATTAAAATGTATCCCCCTGGATGCTTACGGATTAGAGACGGCGTCATCCACAAGGGAAGATACGTTAAATACGAGGTCGTGAATGGTGCGATCGACGTCGATAAAGATCTCCATGATGAAGACGTATTTGGCAATGTGAGTCCCGACTGAGATGGTTTGTTTCGATCCCTGCGTAGCGGCAATACTATCCGCCATCTGGACCGTCAGCTCGGCTTCGAATGTGTCGTCATCTGGGCTGTAATCCGCCATTTTCTGTGCCACACCTTCATACAGAGGAGAAATACAATACATAACGATATCATATTATTAATATTATAAACGTTGATTAAAAGAAAGCTTGCAGCTTCTTATCAGAAGGTCTGGGTTGGGTTGGGGGTTAGGTTGGTTTAACGTCCAACAGCAGCACTATAAAGGCTATATTGTTGACGGGTCCCAAGACTGCCGTCTGACAATTTATTGTGCTGCCACACACGAGACAGGGCGTGGATACCATGACTCCTATCTCAGCCAGTCACATTATACTGATACCGACCCAACCAGTAGGGAACGCAACAGGCCTGGAGTTGAAATCCCGATCATACTCCTTTTATTTCATACTTACTATCTCAGAATCAGTATTATGTGATTGGATGGGACTGAAGTCGTGTAATTAAGGGCTGTATCTGCCTAACAGTAAATGAAATTCGGCAAACGTTTGAGTTAGTACTTGTCCACCACAAGGTCTAGTTCAGGACTATTAAGAAACCAACAAATAAAAAAATAAAAAAAAGACATAACAACCACCAACGTCGGCGTAATCTTAACAGAGGAGATCCGCGCTGTCCATCCCATACCTAAACCATTAGAATAATTAATAAACAGATATATAGATACAACAAATATCACTGCCTACAGTTTTATCAACACTAACAGTACATACGCATACACACATATTATATATTTTCTAAATTACTTACCCGTGTTTGTGATGATGCCAAGATCAAGTTCGTACTTGGTGATCTGGGTAGTGTTGAAGGCGTATGTCAACTTCTCTGTAGACGTGCTGATAAATTCCGCGAGGGTGCCTAGACTGCGCCCAACCCTCACCAATTTGAAGCTCGTGAACGTCATGATGGCGGACGTGTTCACTGGCATCACAACGTCCAGGTATATCTGTGGAGTGGGGGGTTTAAACGTTTGGGTTAGCTGGTTAGTTGAGTTGGTTTAACGTCCAACATCAGCACTATATAGGCTATATTGTGGACGGACCCCAAAACTCATGTTTGACAATTTTATGTGCTGCCACACACGAGACATGGCAGGGATACCATGACTCCTGTTGCAACTGTTCACATTAAACTGACACCGAACCAACCAACAGGGAGCAAAATTGGGTAGAAAACATAATGTGTAAGTTGGGTTAGTTGGTTTCTTTACGCCGAACACCATTCCAGAAACACCTGTGGAGTAAGGGTTGTAAGGTTTTAAGGAAGATAAAAATGACTGGTAAGTTCGGTTTGACCATATATGATGGCATAATCAACAAAGTCGAAAAAGACAGTTGTCAAGAAACAGTTAACAAAATAGTATCAGACAGAGGGTAACATAATTTGAACCTTGTTAGAAAAGGCATACACTTTTTTCTGCCCTCTCTCTAATGTTATTTAACTATTCCTAGTCATTTGGTGTACTGACTCATTAAAGCCGAAACGTTTTATATGTTAAAAACACCACTGTGAAGTTTTTGTGCATTGGTTTAAGTTGATGACTGCTTTGTCTCTCTTTATGAATGCCTGTCTGTCTGTCTCTGTCTGTCTCTTTCTGTCTGTCTGTTTCTGTCTGTCTGTCTGTCTGTCTGTCTCTGTCTGTCTCTTTCTGTCCGTCTGTTTCAGTCTCTGTCTCTGTCTCTGTTGGGGCGCTATGCCCCTGGGGTAGAACATCGGCATCCGACGCAAAAGGTCTGGATTCGAGCCCTCGCGGTTTCGCTCCCTACTGGTTGGGTTGGTGTCAGTTTAATATGATTAGGTGAGACAAGAGTCATGCGTCGGAAACCCTGGTGTTCTACCCCTGGGCAACCACCCCGCCCCCACCCCCACCCCCAAGTATTAGACTAGTTGTAAGCTACCGCAGCGTAGTACTAACGAGTTACGACCATATACCATGTATTAATTTATGTTGTTTCTATAGTATCCACTTACCCTTGACGACGAGTATTGCGGGATCATCATCACCAAAGGCAGGACCTTGATGGCTGAGATAGGCATTATGATAGGATTCTCGGTGGTGTTAAACACGATGCCTGTAGTGTTATCCACAACAACGCCATCCTTAGGATTAAGGGTAGAAAAGTAGAGAGTAAAAATAAACGGATGAGCTTCTTAAGGATGGGGTGAATAAGGAATTTTAAGCATGATGAACTACAATTTGTGTATTATCATGAACTAAGCGTTAAATGTTTCAATTGAGACGGCAAATTGACCAGGAACTCATGGTTATATTTGAACCCAAAAAGATTATTTTTCCCTTGCCATTTAATTAGAACATCATGTATCTAGTGAAAGTAAGTTTCATTCTACAATGTACCACAATGTTTGGCAAGCTCCCCCATGACTCCACTGTCAAATTGACTGACAACGCCGTGGTCTTCATTTAAGCGTTTTATTCATACAGCTCAGAGAGTGTGAAATAGTGAGAGGTGCCACGGGGATAATTTTTTTTATATTTTATTATTTTTGAGCTTCACTTAAAGGTTTATTTATCTCATAGGCTGTAGCGCCTTTTGACAAATAAGCTTTGCTAAACGGTGCGATCATTTTACACATTAAAATTCATATAGAACATAAAGCGCACAAACAAAACAAAAATAGTTCAAAATGACATTGCAACTTTGTGCTAGTGAATATGACTCGAATCTTCCAACAAAGTAGATTATTGTCTATAAAATCACATTCCCTATAGACCTACCTTTTCAAAGTCTACAAAGGCAGCAGGATCAGCGACTGTAAACGACTTTGTTATCTGTAGACTAGTTTGACCATTGGAGGTGAGAGCTGCGTTGACTGCAAGGCTCTCGGCTAGAGTGACCACAGCATTGGGCAGTAGCCTGACCACTATCTCAATTATAAGCTGCAGGAAAAAATAATGACAATAGGATAAAACGTAGGCAAAGAGGCAATGAACCGAAGTGATGTAATGGAATTTTGATTAGCTCTCATTTGAGGCATTCCCGACAATTTTCAATTTAACTATTTATTTTCCCTTCAAATAAATTATCAGAAGACAAAGCTATTTATTCAACCACGTAAAATACATTTCTAAAATACAAATATGGATTAATTCAAAACACATAAACTTCCAAATTCATACTAAAATAACACGTAGATTGACACACACACAAACAGACAAAGTGGCAAAGGTGTTTTTACTTTTATTTTTCCACCTTTGATGGAATGCTTTGCATTTACCAATTTTTTCTACCTGCAAGGATTTCAGTTCAAATCATTCACCCTTCTTTTATTCCTTTTTTATTTGGACTAGAGGCTAGGCTAAAAGAAGTAGAGCCACAATCATAGGCAGCCGTGCTAGTAGCCTACACGTATAGCAATTTAACCAATTGTATAATATTGTGTTAATCACCGAATCAGAATAGGACCGGCTGAGACAGGGGCTCAGATCTCATCGCACCGCCTCTATGTGGCAGCGCGTAAAATATTCAGATTTCAGTCTTGGGCCCCGTCTACAATATAGACTATAAAGTGCTCACGCCAAACAGCAAAACAAACAAGCAAACAAAGCTCACCGTGTCAGCCTCAGTCGTGTTTACCACGCCTGTGTTACACACGTAGCCCAGGTCCAGTGTGCCCAAGTCATTAAATGTCCTGGACCCCAATCTAGAATATACAAAAATAAACACAATTAAAAAAAGATACCAACATTCTAGAACCAACGTAGGCCTATAGTTTGGAAAATCCATGCCAAAATTTAGTTTTCTTCACAACATTTTCAGATTGGATTATAGATAAATATTTTTTTTATTCTAATCAGATTATATTTTTATTTTGTTTTTTTTCTTTTTTGAAATTCATTTTCATGTCATTTACTAAACTTTGAGAAAGAGAGCACATTTTTAAACTTAAATTATAAATTGTAAAGATGATAAACTATAAAAAAGAGGGGACTCGTAAACGTAAATTCATCCAATTTATATCGGCCTCGTTATAAATGGTTGCCTTTCAAAATTCAAAATCCCTTTGCGTTTTACCCGTTTCCATTTCGATGCCGACTCGAAACTTTCTTGATTTCTACTGACTAAGTTGGTATGATGTGACTAGTTGAGCCTGAGATTCTGATATCCTTCGCACCATCTTTGCTTGAGAACAAGATACATTCAATTGTCAGACCGTTAATAGCGAGACCCGTCCAAATTACAGCCTAGCTGCTGATAAGAAGCCATCAAAGCAACTGACTAACCAACCAACCTTTTAGAATAGACAGGAGTGAGAACCAGGTTGTTCAGGCAAGGCAGATTGGCGCCTTTGTAGTGGACCCCTATGTAGACCCGTCCAATCGACATGGTCTTCGTGTCACTGTCAGGGGTGGACACATCCACTTGAAGATCACTGGTGGGCGATTCCAGATATTATGGTCAGTAAGTAATATTTGAAATAATCGTAGAATTCGTTTAGATTAGGGATTTGTTGAGAAAAAAGAGAAAAAGAGACAACAAAGGAGAATAGGCACGAAAAAAGAAGAAAAAAGGCGTAGGATTGGGAGGAGGATGTTTAGAAGATAGAGAAGATGAAAAAAAAGACATATGTAAAGGAAAAATAAATAGACAGACATATTGATGGGTGGACAGGTAAATATAGATAGATTGATGGATTTTTAGATAGATTAATAAATAGACGGATATATAAATAGATAGATAATGTATACATCAGTGGAAGAGTTACTCTCTTTTTATTGCACTTCATTCATTTTCCTTTTCTAAATAATACTAATTGGTATAAAATTAATAGATAGATAGATACTTAATAGCGAAAAAGACAGATATATAGATAAATAGACAAAGACAGGAGGGGAGAGAAGTCAATGCAGAGAAAGAGATAGATAATGATAAATTTAGAGACCGATTAACTGCGTAAATGTCAACGATGGAGTGATACTTAAATATACACATTTAAAAATGTATGCAGAAAATGCTAGTATTATAATAAGTGGACTGTTTACAAGTCAAGCAATCAAAACAACATCAACAGCGTTAATGGGAGTCGTGGCAATAGAGTGACATTGATAACAGTCAATGCGATAATGTGTTTGCTAAGCACATCATCACTTAATGGACACACATCCTTACTTACGTGACTGTATTTCGCTCCGTTTCATACTTAAATATGAGACGTTTACTCTCTCCCAAAACTATCTCATCCAGTTTCTCGTCTGTCACGGCCGTTTCGCTTCCGGTTATAGATGCTGACGCCAGGGAAGTTCCTACATTTAAATCTGCCGGCGTCTGTAAAAAAAGCGCGCGTTGATAGAGGGTCTATATTAGCTTAAAGTAACAAGAGCTAGAGATGCATTGGATACGCCCCTATATTGGCAAACATCTTGAAAAAACGGTGAGTCTATTTTCACCATGTGGACTATATAGACCAAAATTCTATTTTCACCATGTGGACCATATCGACCCAAAGTCTATATTACCAATTCTGAATTTATTCCAGCACTGAACAAAAGTCTATTTTCACCATGTGGACCATATACACCAAAAGTCTATTTTCACCATGTGGACCATATACACCAAAAGTCAATTTTCACCATGTGGTGCCCAATACTGCTTCCTATAACTAAGACCGGTTGGCTCTAATAGCCAAAATAACTAAAATGTATCTTGAATTTGCCCATTCTACCCAATTGGAATATTGTCTACCCAATTGGAATATTGAGAAGCGATCTATATCTTGAATCTAGCTCATTCTATCCCTGCTGAGTTAATCCGTACAAAAAGATGATACGTTTTAAATGGCTCTTTAATAAGAAAATAATAATACAACTTTAATAAGCCAATTTAAGCATTAACAGGCGATCTACATCTTGAATAAGTCCCCTGCACCCCCTACTGACCCTGCGTTGATCAAGCAAAAAAATTGTATATATATTTAAACCATTCTTAAAACAGCTACTAATGATGGGCAAATTTGAATGTTTACAAGAGTTCCGTCTTGAATATGGCCCATTTAACCCCGGCTGCGTCACATATTGAAGCTGAGTTAATATAGACAAAAATATAACATGTTTTAAACGACTCTCAAAATGAACAGGCGATCTGTATTTGAATGTGGCCCATTGTCTCCTAAACAGCGCCAACTACCAACTCTGAATTTATTCAAACGCTGCAAAATATATTTTAAACGACTCAAAAAAAAAAAAAAAGAAACCAGCTAGTGTTGGGGAAGTTTAAATGTGTACAAGTGGTCTGCATCTTGAACCTATCCCTAAGCTTTAATAAATGGGATCATGTGATCCCATAGATCTGCACAACTTACCGTCGCTAAGACGACCAAGGCAGGAGTAGAAGTTGTAGCGGTCACGGACCCCTGGGCAGTGGTGGACGTGGCATGACCCGCGTCATAGTTCAGCTGGACATCGATGCTGTGCAAGGACCCCTCTGAACCAGAGACGATTTTTGTAATGACCTCAACCTCCACAGTGTTTGAGTCAAAGTAGCTGTCAGCCACGAAGATGTCAGTGCCTGTAAAAAAGTAGTGGCGTTATTTTGTACTTCCTTTATCATCCCGCAAAACGGTTATCTGTAAAACATGTTCTAAACGTTTAACATGAGAGTGGTGTTTTTAATACCACCAAATGTTATCTATTACAAATAAAAGTGTAATAAAATCATCATCATAATCATCATCATCATCATCATCATCATCTGCATCGCCATCACCACCATTGTTATTCTTTTTCGTTGTAACCATTATTATTTTCTTAAACATTGCTTTCCTTCTCAGTTCCAACTCACCAACATTGCCCAAATAGCCCAGATCAATAGATCCTCTCCTGTTTACGCCCAGGACTGGGTCTGTGTCTGTGATCAGAGTAGGCGGGGCGGGGTCAATACAGGGATAGGCGTCTCCAGCCTTGACCAGCCGCACGTGACAGATGCTCAGTGTGTCGTCCTAAAACAGGTAGGGGGGTTGGTAGGTAGGTAGGTAGGTAGATAGGTAGGTGAGGTAAGAAACATATGATAGATGCTCAGTGTGTCGTCCTGGAAAAGGTAGGGGGGTTGGTAGTCAGGTAGGTAGGTAGGTAGATACGTAGGTGAGGTAAGACGCATGATTGTGATAGGTGCGCAGTGTGTCGTCCTGGAACAGGTAGGGGGTTGGTAGGTGAGTAGCTAGATTAGATAGGTAGGTAGATAGATTAGTAGGACAAGCTTCACTTAACAGATGCTCAATAGAATATTTAGCTGAGTTCGCTAATTAGTGATTATGAGTATTACAATTTTCAACATATTCTAAGTGATTCACAATGTAATGATATTCTTTTTAGAAAAAGGGATAGGGGGTGGGTCGATATAGCTGAGGTGGCGAGAGGCAAAGGAAGACCAAAAAGAAAATGACTGGACTGCATGAAAGACTAGACTGGCATTCAGAGTGTTCAGGGATGGTTGGTTGGGTTGGTTTAACGTCCAACAGCAGCACTATATAGGCTATATTGTGGACGGGCCCCAAGACGGACGTCTGACAATTTTATGTGCTGCCACACACGAGACAGGGCGGCTTCTGTCTCAGCCGGTCACATTATACTGACACCGACCCAACCAGTAGGGAACGCAACAGCCAGGATTCGAACTCGGGACCTTTTGCGTCGGAAGCCGATGTTCTACCCCTGGACCACCGCCCCCCCCTCCCCTGAGGTGGCGAGAGGCAAGGGAAGATAAAAAATATGACTGGACTGCATGAAAGACTAGACTGGCATTCAGAGTATGCAGGGAAAGCCCACTGAACTGAGAAAAGTAGCACGCTTTTTCACACCGTCCTCTTCCGCAGTGTCACCAGATGAGATGATAAAAACTTAAATAAACGATAACATTAAACGTGACAAAATCATTGTTAATTATACAATGCGATTTGCTTTATAGTTGTTAAAGTTGTTAATGAGAAGGTATGAAAATCAATTGGGACGTCACATCATTTATAACCCATGAAAAACAGATAATTTTTACCAACGTTGAAAATTTCACAAACGCAAAGAGATCAAACGTAACAACTTATTCAACAAATTAATTGTCAGAAGAGAAGGGTATCAGTACGGAACAAAGAAGAATAATGAATGGGATTCCAAATAGGGACCAATGATTCAGGATAATAATCCGTATTGCATAATTTTTTTTTAATTTCACAATATTATTAGTTTATAATGTCCTAATTAATAATAATAAATTTATAGTAAAATATATTACTTTCCCTCAACGCAAAAACCCTACCAACAACGAAACATATTGTTAATCTGGGCGCTATGATAGTTCAGATAGTTGTAGCAGTAGGCCTAGGTTCTAACTCTTAGTACATCTGAAAAGAAATGTTTATAAAGATAACAAAAGGTAAGACTGAAGTTAGAAATGTTATTATCAATCTTCAGAGCTAGTGAAAATTAACAGTAATTTAAAAAAATACGTACAGTAGTTGAGACGTTGACTGTCATCATTGTAAACTCACTGGGCCTGAGTTTGATTCTCACGAGAAACTTGGCTGTGTACATTGGGATAGAACATCGGCTTCGGACTAAAAGGTCCGGGTTCGAGCCCTGGCGATTTTGTTTCGTTTTGGTTGAGTCGATATCAGTTTAATGTGATCGGCTGTGACAGGAGTCATGGCATCCCCGCCCTGTCTTGTGTGTGGCAGCACATATAATTGTCAGACGTCAGTCATGGGGTCCGTCCACAATATCGCCTATATAGTGCTGATGTTGGACGTTAAACCAACTCAACTCAACTCAACTCAGTTCGGGACATAGAATACAATAATGAGAGAGATAATTCTTTTAAGTAAAGAAAATGAAATGCAGCACTTTGCTACTCAATCCTTTACAAGTCTGAAAAAAAATCGTGAACTCAGGGAGAGTTATATGTCGTAAAACTGCTGAGAAGACAATGGTCGCAGGATGACGGAATATAAAAATAGAATTTCAATATTACTGAGGCTATATCTTTTTTATTTAATCTTTCCTGTGACATCTTGATTCAAGGAAAGACGAAACAAAAAAAAAGAAATAACCACACAAACAATATCTGCTTTGATATCTGCATTTCATAGTAAAGATTTTGGACAAATTTTTAGAGTGCCCAAACTGAGAGTTACTTATGACCTGTTTAAAATATTATCTTTCCCTCACCTTGTTTAGTAGATACTGTAAACTTTTTATTGGTGTAGCAGTGCTTCCACGTATATTTAGTTTTTTTTTCTGAATATTCTGAGAGTCATGTAAAAAAATTAATAGGCGGCACATGATTTTTGTTTCAGATTTTTTCAACAAAGCTTTTATTGGATTATATACACTATATCAGAGCTTGATTGTTTAATAATAAACACTGATAAAAAAAATCACCATTCAAAGCTTGTATACTTAACACCACCTCCATCACCACCACCACCACCACCACCAACCACCACCACCACACAACAACAACAACAACAACAACAACAACAACAACAACAACAACAACAACAACAACAACAACAACAACAACAACAACAACAACAACAACAACGGTAATAGCAATTACATGTAGTGCAACAAGCTCACCAGGTCCAGATGTGACAGTATCTAGTAGAGAAAAGCTGACGGCCAGCGCAAAGTTGTTGGCTCCTGGCTCATTGGAGATTCCCAGGTTACACAGTCCATCCAGTTCCAACACCGCTCGGTCCATGATCCCGTCTCCTAAACTGGAGTGAGTCATGAAAGATGCAACAGTGGTATAAATTGATGAAACAATTATTTGTATAATATTCAACAACAACGCAATTATTTATATCATTTCCAATGATAACTAACAAGTTATATCAGTTTCAATGGTTACACAATTGTTTGTATCATTTTCAGTATTATTACAAACATGTATGACAGTTTCTATGATAGCGCAACTATTTAAGCCATTGTCTTCAAATTAGAATTTAAAATCTGATTGCCATTGGCCAAGCAAGTTTACTGTTATTAGTATGAACAATGATTCATTAACAAAGGATTATAAATCAAGCTAGTTGCTAGTTGTATCACGCAATTGAAGTCGAAAGAGACAGAAAGAGACAGACATATATGGAGGGAGAGAGAGAGAGAGAAAAAAAAAAGAGAGAGAGAGAGAGAGAGAGAGAGAGAGAGAGAGAGAGAGAGAGAGAGAGAGAGAGAGAGAGAGAGAGAGAGAGAGAGAGAGAGAGAAGAGGGCTATTCTCAAAACTTTTCCCTCTATCTCAGAAAAGACTATAATATAACTGTGTGCATCATTTTCCTATCCCTTGCATCTAAACAATGTATGAACCCTACCAACAATAAAACTACATCTAAAAGTTTTCTTATATCAAATGTTTCACCTGAAAACAAACAACAACAAAAACAAGCATAGCTGTTTCCTGCATACTGCACACTCACTATCTTTGTACCGTCACACACCAATGTATTCTCCTCTCGCATTCCTCTATCTATTAAGAACTTTAATAGGCTTTTTCAAAGCACAAAACAGCCAACCGTCTCAATACTGTTTAAACTGTTGCCAAGGTTCCATAAAGTTGCTAATAAAGAAAGATTTGCGTTCTCCTCCGAGTTGAGATGGGTTGCGTGAGTTAACGTCCAACGCCAGCATTAAATAGACTTTTTAGTGGACGGGCTCCAAAAGTGACGTCTGACAATTTATGTGCTATCACACGAGACGGGAATGGGGATACCATGACTTCTGTCTCAGGCAGTCGCATTAGATTGTCACCGATCCAACCGGTAGGTAGCGAAATCGCCAGGGCTCGAACCACGGCCCTCCTGCGCGGGAAGCTTGTGTTTTATCTCAAGGCTCCCTCCCTCTCTCTCTCTATCTCTCTCTCTCTCTCTCTCTCTCTCTCTCTCTCCCTCCCTCCCTCTATCTCATATCAGAACATTGCAACGACAAAGTCGAGTTACTTGTGTAATAACTAACCTTGAAATCAACTCAACTTTTTTATCCATCACGGCGCTCAGCATACACGGTGTATTCTGACCTGATGATTGTAGCTCCATCTATCGCAAGAAAATACAAGTGACATGCACGCAATGGGAACTGAGAGAGAGAGAGAGAGACACATGGACATACAGATAATCTTGATCAGTGTTAACACGCCGTGAATAGAAGAGAACATAAAACTTGCGCAAATGGATAGTAGATCTTCTCTAAGGCTGAACAGGTCAAGTCTCGGAAATGATCGGAGTGAACAGATTTTAGTGTAACAGTGTGTCACTGATATGTCTCTTAGAAATCATTTCGACAGAAAGTTCATATTGGTACTTAAAGAGTAATTTTTGTTTAACCTACTCGACATGCACCTCAATAATGAGAAATGATCTAAATTTTTATACTTTTGTAATGATATAATTCACTTGGGCTCTAAATACAAATGTTTGTCTACTTCGATGACTTTGCCTGCAATTTTCGAAAGCCTCGCTGACGGGCCACAGAACTACACGCTACATGGTACATGCAAAATGCTACACGTTTCAGACACTGGGCTATATTACTTCACGCTATCATGCTTCGTGCTTTATATTTGCCATAGACAAAGGGATATTGTTTTATTTTCTGTCAAAATGAAATCTTCCGACGAAGAAGATTTTGCTTTTGTTGCGAAGGAGACAAAAACGAAAGAGACAAAGGATATGGTACCAAGAACATTTCCTTCCCAGATAATCACGAGGAGAATTCTAACGCACATTCCGTCATTTTCTTTAGAGTCCTGATGAAGAGCTCTTTTTAAAAAGCCCCTTGGGTTCTCTGGTCTTTGTTCCTGTAGTCGGGTACACGAGGATCTCAGGGAAGGGGCCTCGCCTAAGCGTACATATGACCTCTCAGGGCCTTGCCCTTTCCATCTAAATCAAATTTGCCTTTTCCATGTTCGCAGGATGTAGAACTGGAATCTAGACGTGTAGAAAAAAGGTGAACATGTCAATTTCTTCCTACACGCGTGTAGCCTGTAGCTAGTCTCCTGTAGCGTGTTGTGAGTTGTATGTCCCCGCATTAGAGAGACAACGAGTTTTCACCTTTCAATACACGTTTAAGACGTGTAGCATGCTGCATGTAGCGTGAAGTGTGAAGTTGAACGACCCGTCAGCCAAAGATGACACTTGTTGAACATCTGTAACGATTCTAGCTATGTAGAAAAACTGCGAAATCTTATTCGTAAAAGTTGCTACAAGGCTTGATAGAGAGGCGAGGTTCGCCGTATAGGATCCCCTAGGGGAACCTAGGAGACGTTAAACCCGGAGAGAGGGAGAGACTTCGCTCCCTCCCTCTATAGAAAACCTAGAGAGGCGCGGCCTATGTGTTGTCACATTGACTGCCATTAATGCTAACCCAGAACGGGAGAAACGGGCTTTGCAGGCCTTAGCATCATAAAATATAAAGTTATTACAGTCATCTAGGGCTTTAAGCGCAATGTCGTAATAGCTTACGACTCGTCCTAACAATAAAAGAATAAGATGAAGAAGGTTTACGACGTGGCCAAAACTACCCCGACTCATTGTGCTTACGGCCCTAAATCACTAAATGCCGATCGGTGTGTGTAGCCGCCTAGTCGGAAAGTCGCAATGGCGTCTGGTTGGAATCGCCCATGCATGGCGGACATGGCCATCACGTGACTGGAGGCATTGCGACAATGTATGGCGATAGACGGTGGGTATGGGAATCTCACAGATGTCTATTAATAGCATGTGGGTAATCTACACCAGCGGGCAATCACAGCACTCACGGAGCCAATGAGCGATCATAATATCCTATGCCTAAAGGCTGTGATTATGTCATCCATTACCTTCATGCAGGTCGCAAAATCTGTATTTTCTTAGGACAGAGACCTATTGATTGGTTGGCCATTTTTTTAATCCATTATTCATAAGGATCTGAGATATGTTTAACCCAATTCTGAAAGAAATACAATCCGTACAACTGTTTCACAATATATTAAACTCATCCCATGGATCTATACTTGATGCTGTTGTATTGTCATTTAGACCAGATATTTAAAGGAAGGCGTGGGTTTTTTGTCTATTTAAGAAAAGCGGAAATCTGTTTTATCAAATTGTATGTTTATTTATTTGATGTGTTGGCCATTGACCTCAAGATCCACTTAAATTATTTTGTATTCGTATTCTCTCTCTCTCTCTCTCTCTCTCTCTCTCTCTCTCTATATATATATATATCTATTATATATCTATCTATCTATCTATCTATCTATATATATATACTTAGAGATGGTGATTTTATGGTTTTTTTTTCTATGTTTGAGTTTGCTGTGGGGCATTGAAATTTTGTGGGGTGTATAAAACGCCCCACAATATGGCTATCTCTAGGACACTGTTTTGATGTGTCTAATCATTGCAGACATGTCAGCTCACAACAGTGTCTGACATCGAAATATATACAAACTGATAATTTGGACCCTAGAGAATAATTTCGATGCGGATTTCGATGTATGGCCGCCATTTTATCTACATGTTCTATTTATAGAAT
Organism: Elysia chlorotica; assembly: GCA_003991915.1. NCBI lineage: Eukaryota > Metazoa > Mollusca > Gastropoda > Plakobranchidae > Elysia > Elysia chlorotica. The sequence continues at coordinate 32,288 of RQTK01001616.1, forward strand.
GGGAATTCCCGTCACCTCAATTTTCCTAACTTTTGTGTCCGCCTTGTCCGTCCCTGATGGATAAACGATTTCAAGACGAAAAAAACAATCTGACATCATTTGACTCAGGTGGGACTATTATTAATCACAGAAAGACAATAGTTTTTAATTTCACATCTAGAACGAAAACCTTTTCGCCTGATGACTAGAGTAGGACTAGATCGAGTCTCATCTAGGTCTAGATCTAGTGTATAAACATAAAGTTTATAGTCTAAATCTAGATAAAAGAGAATGCGATAGGTCTAGATCTAAACTAAATAAAATCTAGATCTAAGTCCGTTAAAACATTCTCGATCTATCTTTATTCTAGGTGATTGTAGCTATACATATTTTCATATCCTCATTTAGATCTAGATCCACATAGTCTCTTAGACATGAGCTACATATTTATTTAGTAATTAAGATGTAGTTTCTATATTCTATATTCTATAGTACTTCAACTGTTCCTATAATTTTTATATTTTACAGACATTCTTTTCGGAATGTCATCTGCTTAGCAGGTGAATCGCTATTGTTTTACTTGAAAACTAGAAAATGTAGATGTATACAAGCAATGTACATTTTAGTCCTGCCATTTCATTTCTAAAACTTTTCCAGGCTAGATCTAAATCATATACATCTTGAATCTGGATCCAATCTAATATTGTTCTAGATTCTACTACCAACCTCACACAGTCACAGAACGTCTTGATCTTGGGGGGATTAGATCTAGCCGGGTCTTGGTCGCTCTGCCCCACCAGCGTGAAACTGGGCAGGGTAAAAAGGAGTGGTAGATGGGGGGTAGAAAAAGTGAGAGAGAGAGAGAGAGAGAGAGAGAGAGAGAGAGAGAGAGGGAGAGAGAGAGAGAGGAGAGATGGAGCGGAGAGAGAGAGCGAGAGAGAGAGAGAGAGAGAGAGAGAGAGATGGGAGGGAGAGAGGCAGAGAGATGGAGCGCGACACAGAGAAGCGCCATACTGCTCCCCCGGTGTAGCACGCCACCCTGACCAGCCCGCCAGGGCTACTCAGAGTTCGCCTGGCGGCCGCCAGCCAAACTCAGGAGTCTGTCTGGCGGCCGCCAAAAGCACTCTCGGGTACTGTGGCAGCCGCCAGGAACACTCTATCTACGCGAAACCGACTCTGACTTTTTTGTTGAGCCAGAGAACTGAAAATGTATAACAGAATATCTTTTTTTAAAGTTGTGCATACGTCTTAAGCTTTCACGGCCATAATTATGCATCGCAACTAATAGAAACTCAATTTAGACGACCCAGAATGCGTGAAAAGCTCAACTCCGCCAAAATTTTATAACTTAGATCTAGCATTCAGTCACCCACGCCCCCGCTAGATCTACAGAAAAATTAGTCTTTTTCGCGTAAATAGAGTGTTTCTGGCGGCCGCCACAGATACTCTCTGAGTCTGTCTGGCGGCCGCCAGGTGAACTCTGAGTATCGTTAGTCGATGAGTCCCTGTGGCGTGCTACACCGGCTCTAGAATTAATTTGCTGGTCAGTGGACGAAAGCCACACGATACTTGACACTGTATACATCGCCCCAGTAGCCAGTGGTCAGTGCTCGATCGTCCAGTGTCATCAACCTGGCTGGCGTGTCGCCCTTCACTGGCGTCTCTGACCATAGATGACCCCGTACTGAAGTAAGAATACAGAGGATACAGACTAAATTACTGTTTTGACTCCAAAGGGAAATTCAAAGTCGTTACTACTACTACTACTACTACTACTACTACTACTACTACTACTACTACTACTACTACTACTACTACTACTTCTACTACTACTACTACTACTACTACTACTACTACTACTACTACTACTACTACTACTACTACTACTACTACTACTACTACTACTACTACTACTACTACTACTACTACTAAAATTGGTAAAAAATTATTTATAATAAAATAATAATAATAATAATAATAATAACAATAATAATAATAATAATAATAATAATAATATTTATTACTCAATTACCTTAGTCGTGGGTGTTAGCTTAGTGCACCGTTGCTCTTACTACATGTACTACATGTCTCTTCACCGGCGTGGGGTGAACTGTATCACGTGGTTGAGCGTTGGTCTCTAGATCGGGAGGTCCGTGGTCCGAATCCGGAATCCCATGTTCAGTCTAAGTTTATTTGTCCGCTTTCGCCCTTTACTGGTTGTGTCGGTGTTAGTATAATTTTGACCAATTATGACTGGAGTCTAGGCCTCCGCGCCCTGTCTTTTGTGTGACAACAAGCAGCACATAAAAATATCAGACGTCAATCTTGGGACCCGTCCACAATGTAGCCTGTATAGTACTGAAGTTGGACGCTAAGCAACCAACTCAAATGTTAAACTCTTTACTGGCGTAAACGTAGTCAGATTATGTTGTTTGTAAAGAAATGGAAGGTAGTGTGTGTGTGTGGGGGGGGGGTGCTCTGGGAATACCCACAAAACCAAAAATTTAACCCCAAATTCACTATGTTGCTCTTTGAAGGAGAAGGGCCCTATCGAGTTTGCAAAACTTTACACATCTCTTAGGTGTCCAAGAGAGATCATAACGGTATGGTGACAGGGCTCAGGGTTATATTAAAATATAGACTCAATTGACAATTTAAGTGCTGCTACGCAGAGACAACATGCGTGCGGGTATGGTGGAGGTCCGATCTGGAGTCCCATTGCTGGAGATGGTCCGTTTAGAAAACCTAGAAGACGTTACATTTGTTTTTCTTTCATCGGCCAGCAGACTTCAGTGGTAGAGCGCTGGTCTCCTGTTCGAGCCGTTTCTGTTCGATCGCACGATTTTGTCCTTCTGGTTGATTCCGTGTCGGTATAATGTGACTGGCTGAGGCAGACCCGTTTAAATGCGTTTCTTTGTGGTTGCACTTGAAATTGTCTTGGGAATCCATCATCGACACATGTAACTGAATTGCTTGGTTGCTAACACTCAACATTTGGGAATTATGTCATATCTTTATCTTTTATTTATCTTTTACCCCCTCCCTCCTTCTCATTTCCCAGCAAATCTGTTCTGACCCAAAGCTGTTTGTAGAGGGCGCCAGCTCCGATGATGTGTCGCAAGGCAAGCTGGGAAACTGCTGGTTCGTCGCCGCCTCTTCCTGTCTCGCCTCGTTCAAAGAAATCTGGCATAAGGTAAGAGTAGGACTGGCACTGTCGTCTGCTGACGACCTATATTTAACTTTATCTGCTGACCAACACACGCACCCACACGCACCTACATGCTCACCGCCTCCTCTTCTCTTCCTGTCTTACCTCCTTCAAAGAAGTTTGACATAAGGTAAGACTGTCAGGTCCTCAGCTGCAGATATTATCTGGAAAGTTAAGAAACTAATCTTATACTTCAACTTAACATCCCTCCTCCGTCTTTGCTCCCCCTCACCCCTACACACACGCACACACGCACATTCATAGCTCCTCCCCTCCACTTCCTGATTGGTCACGGTCTGAGATCGCTGTCTCATCTACTTCATATTATTTATTATTATTATTATTATTATTATTATTATTATTATTATTATTATTATTATTATCATTATTATTATTATTATTTTTATTTTTATTATTAATGTTATTATCATTATTATTAGTATTATTGTAATTGCTTTTGTTGCTGCTGCTCCTTTGCCTACTATGATGATGTCAAACTGTGTGATGTTATCTCTGCTCCCAGGTGATCCCAGACCCTAAGGGCCAGGAGTGGGACGCCGAGAAGCCTGGGAGCTACCAGGGCATCTTCCGCTTCCAGTTCTGGCGCTACGGCGAGTGGGTGGAGGTGGTCATCGATGACTTACTGCCCTTACGACTCGTCCTAACAATAAAAGAATAAGATGAAGAAGGTTTACGACGTGGCCAAAACTACCCCGACTCATTGTGCTTACGGCCCTAAATCACTAAATGCCGATCGGTGTGTGTAGCCGCCTAGTCGGAAAGTCGCAATGGCGTCTGGTTGGAATCGCCCATGCATGGCGGACATGGCCATCACGTGACTGGAGGCATTGCGACAATGTATGGCGATAGACGGTGGGTATGGGAATCTCACAGATGTCTATTAATAGCATGTGGGTAATCTACACCAGCGGGCAATCACAGCACTCACGGAGCCAATGAGCGATCATAATATCCTATGCCTAAAGGCTGTGATTATGTCATCCATTACCTTCATGCAGGTCGCAAAATCTGTATTTTCTTAGGACAGAGACCTATTGATTGGTTGGCCATTTTTTTAATCCATTATTCATAAGGATCTGAGATATGTTTAACCCAATTCTGAAAGAAATACAATCCGTACAACTGTTTCACAATATATTAAACTCATCCCATGGATCTATACTTGATGCTGTTGTATTGTCATTTAGACCAGATATTTAAAGGAAGGCGTGGGTTTTTTGTCTATTTAAGAAAAGCGGAAATCTGTTTTATCAAATTGTATGTTTATTTATTTGATGTGTTGGCCATTGACCTCAAGATCCACTTAAATTATTTTGTATTCGTATTCTCTCTCTCTCTCTCTCTCTCTCTCTCTCTCTCTC
>RQTK01001616.1:36925-63957 GCA_003991915.1 Elysia chlorotica
TCTCTCTCTCTCTCTCTCTCTCTCTTTCTCTCTCTCTCTCTCTCTCTCTCTCTCTCTCTCTCTCTCTCTCTCTCTCTCTCTCTCTCTCTCTCTCTCTTCTCTCCCTCCTCCTCCCTCCCTCCCTCCTTTCTAATGACAACCACCTTTCATCACATTCACTCTTTCTGTCTGACATGCCAGGCGACATCGGCTGAGGACATGGAAGCCACGACTGACATTGGCCTGGTCAAAGGTCACGCATATGGCATCACGTCAGTGAAGAACGTCGCTCTGGAAGGCTCGGGTCTGTTTGGCGTCTTCAACAGAGAGAAGCTGCCCATGATCCGCCTGAGGAACCCGTGGGGGCAGGGCGAGTGGAAAGGAGCATTCAGCGACGGGTAGGACAACTTTAGTAACAGGCCAGTCGACTTCAAGTCTAAGGTCGACTTTGTCACTCTCATTTACCACTCGTTGGTGACTCTTGACTCTCAGTTAGCCTTGTGTTAGAGAAGTGCCCCATACCCTTTGCTTTCCGAACGGAAGATGCCCTGGTAGCTCCCAGGCTTCTCGGCGTCCCACTCCTGGCCCTTAGGGTCTGGGATCACCTGGGAGCAGAGATAACATCACACAGTCTAAGGTCGACTTTGTCACTCTCATTTACCACTCGTTGGTGACTCTTGACTCTCAGTTAGCCTTGTGTTAGAGAAGTGCCCCATACCCTTTGCTTTCCGTGGTGAGCCGTTAAAGTTGGTTATGGGTGCTCAAGGGAAGCAACAAGCAAAATGCCATTGTCACTCAGTTCCAAAACTCAACAGCATTCGTTAGCTGAGACTGCAAGTGCAAGTCGAAGGGCCAATCATAGAACTAGTCCTCAGGTCACAGTCACAGTCGACTTTCAGAGTTTGATGAAAATGTTGAGTCAACTTTCTGACTTTCTTATTGGCCAATTTTGTCAGAACTTAGCAGAGAACCATGGAATTAAACATGCTCCACTCTAATCTATAACTACAGGAGTTATTAGGTTTTTAGTATCAATATCAATGAGGCAAATTTAATACAAAATATCATTGAACTTCAGATTTCCTGAGGAACCGTTATAGAAGTGTTGACCTTTGTGTTTTGCATTCTTGTCCATATGCCGTGTGTGATCTATATCAATCATCACTTTGTAAATAGTCAGTTTAGAGATTTTAGGAATGCATATAATTTTAAAGGAATATTATGCGAAATTTCCAATACAATATCATTTCTAAAATTACTACAGGTCTTTTTTTTATCCCTCTAAATAATTATGATTCTGGTTAAGACGAAAGATCAGGATAAATTATCTTATGAATAAATTAGGATAGTGGATGAAATAATAATTATTCAAATATATTATTCTCATATACAGTTTGTACAAAATGTTCTCAATGCTATTTGAAGCTCAAATTTTATGAATAAACATCTGGTAATTGTTAGTTGTTTTTGAAAGAAATAAGGAATAAGGTAGTCAGAACATGGAGATACAACTTGAAAAATAACCTTTTATTGTATAATATAGGGTGAGATAACTAGAGATAGTTTTTTATAATTTTATTATCATTTAGAAAAAAATAAAAACGATCATTGACCCACAGATTTCATAAATTCTTCATGGAGTCACAGGCTTTAATAAAGATTTGAACCTCAGACCTGTTTGTTACTACAGATCTTCAGCTACTGAGCTATCACGCTCCATCTTTTTGTTGCTGTCTTGTTTACATCACTGTCCTGCTTGTTTCAGATCGCCCGAGTGGGAAAAAATCAGCAAGGCCGACCGAGACAAGATTGGACTCACTTTTGAGGAGGATGGAGAATTTTGGTAAAGTTCTTGTTTGGTTTTAAACTTGCATCAATGTGAAATGTTTTTTGTGAGATGCTTTCATCCTCTGTAATGCTTCTTTCTTTGAGTAATTTTGATAATTCATTAAATTATAAAAAATTTCAGTAAATAAAGCAGTAATTTTGCTAAAACTAAAGTTACATACATGTGCAATCTTGAAAAATGAAAGTGGTTTTGACTTTGCGATGCAGGGAGTGAGAGATATGCTGTGTGATGGTCTTGAAATTTTGCTCTGCTGTGACATTGAGCAATGATAGAATTGTGTGCGTAATAGTCTTCTTCAATCTGAAGGAGATTTCACTGTATGTCTTCTGGATGATAACCTTAAAAATATCGACTGTTTGATTCAACTGTCTTGAAATAGGATGACGTTTGAAGACTACTGCAAATACTTTGTGCAGACATGTATTTGCCGCGTCGTGAACACGTCATACCTGAGCCTGACAAAAACCTGGCACGAGGGGCTGGCGCACGGAGCTTGGACTGTGCCAGATAGGGCTGGCGGCTGCCCCAACAACAAGGAAACTTTTGTGAAAAACCCACAGGTAGTGTGAGGTCTAGGTCTGGCATTTTGAATTTGAGTTTATTGAGTAATATTAATATGAAGAAATTAACTCTTTAAATACGAGCACTGCAGCCGATAAAATTTAAACAAAATTATGGGAAGCACAAAATATACCTCTTTCCATTTATAAAGCTATCTAGAGGCGACGTCAAAACATGGAGTGGGCATGAGGGCTTAAAGAGTTAATGTATGAAGAGATGAGTACATGTTTGTTGGTGTTTGTGAAAATACTTATGAGAGATTTTGACCAAAAAATTAAAAGAGCTGATTAAAAACATAGATCTTTCCTCTGCAGACACTAAAAGCTAATAAATACACTCAGGATAAATAGGTGATGATTCAATGACCAACGTCTATGTGTTTAATGTGGTTCTTGCTTCCTCAGTATTCATTTGACGTGACAGAAGACTCCGATGAGTGCATGATTCAGCTGATGCAGAAGTCGACTCGGGACAAAGAAGGCAGCCAAAATGTCACGATGGGCTTCACAATTCTCAAAGTAAGTTAGGTCTAAATTATCTCCCCTTGATGTGTGTGTTAGAATGAATGCCATGGAGATAAGCAATGCCAATAGTATTTTGTTTCAACTCTTTTTTTTGCTTGGTTTTGAAAGAGTGTTAAGTTAGTAGCTGTTGTTGTCAAACCTGTTCATATAACACTTTGTTTTAATTAATTTTTTTTTAGGTGTGGGGTAGTTTTTTTGTTTGTTTTTGTTTTCTGAAGTTTTCAAGCTAATTGCAATGTTATCTGTTCAAATTTGTGTTTTGATTTGTTTTCATGCACGGCATCGCCAGGTCGAGGAAAATCGGGTTACTCGGATCCATGACCTTGACCTACAGGAGAGAATCACGTCCACAATCTACCGGAACAGTCGGTCGATCTTCATGCGGCATGGCCCGTTCAAGAAGGGCCGCTACGTGGTCATCCCGTCGACCTTTGACCCTGGCCTTACTGCCGAGTTCCTGCTGAGGGTCTACACTAGCGCCGCCTGTAACTTCAAGTGAGTGGCCAGAAATCCTACCTGGCAACATCATGTGTAGGCCTACCTGCTCTAGAGTACAGTTGTACCCAGTGATCTAAAAACACAATAAAGTTGTGTCCCAAGCAATTTCAACTAGCCTGGACATGAGAACAAGATCTAGATTTAAGATTTATCCAGTGATCTATAAAACAAAGTAAAGTTGTGATTTTGATTGTAGAGAAATCCGTTCTGGCAATAGTGAATGTGACTTCACCAGAGTTATGTAACTTAGTCGGAAGTCATGAGCTAGCTCTGCTTTAGATATAAGCTCATTAAACAATAGCGCCTGTAACTTCAAGTGAGTGCCGAGAGATTCTACCTGGCAACATTTGCGTGTACTTGATCTAAACTTCAGTTTTGCCCAGTGACCAAAAAACAAAGTAAAGTTGTGGTTGTACAGGAATCTGTACTGCAATAGTGAATGTGCCTCACCAAGAGTTATGTAACTTAGTCGGTCTTCTTTAAGTTTTGGCTCATCAAGCCACAGCACCTGCAGACCAGTTAGGAATCCTAAGTGACACAAATTAAGATTTTTTTAGAGGAAAAACGTGTATGTTCTCTCCCAAAAACTTATAATAATTTGGCTGTATTAAAAGCACAAATAAAAAAATAATTATTACAAAATAAGATTATGACTTTCCTGGTTATTAAACATTATTTTGAATCAAAATAAATTTTTTTAAATTTTTTGGTCAATCATTCTCCACCTCTCTCTATCTTGCAGGGAGCTAACCCTGGACCGGCCCCAGAAACCGTGGTACAACTGCTGTGGTCGCGCCCCCTGCCTGGTGACCCAGATCAAGGTCGTCCGTGCGACAGACCTGGAGAGACAGGAGCGCAATGGAGGTCAGAGTCAAAACTAGGAGGGGGGTGGATCGGGAAGTGTTTAATAATATGATAGGGCGTATGGCACTCACAGCAAAAAAAATAGGGGCAACTTCACTAAGGCAGCTGATAGAAGAGAGAATTAGAGGAACATAATTGCCGATGTCTGTAACAGATATGGCACATTAAGAAGAAGATTATTAATTTTATTTTTCCTATTCTTCTGCTTCTTCTTATCCGTCACTCCATCAACACCGTCTTTTTAGGCGTTGGCCATCTGGCATTTCCAAACTTTCTCATTCTTCTCGGCTTTATAATTTCTATTATTATCATCATCATTGTTATAATTATTATTATTATTATTATTATTATTATTATTATTATTATTATTATTATTTATTATTATTATTATTGTTATTATTATTATTATCATTGTTAATTCTATTGACTATCATCAAATTTAAACAACATTGCTTAAATTTCATCAGTAAAAACAATCCACACGTTTGAGATACATTCAGAGTAATTGCAACATAAATAACTACGCAACCTTTTTAGGGGACAACCAAACCCTTATAAGATAATTTGTTTTTTTTTTATTACTTATTGAATTAATAAAGTACTGTTTTATGTTATGTTGTCTTTCCCAGCTGATCCGTATGTGATCATAAAGTGCGAAGGTCAGAAGGTCACGACCCCTACTTGCAAAGATACGACCAGTCCCGAGTGGAACACCTCGGCGGTTTTCTACCGGACGGTGCCGCACAAAAAACCTGTCAAGATTCAGGTAGGGGTTTGTTCCTTCCTTTTTGCTTCCTTTTTACTGCGTTTCTTTCTTTTCCTCAATATTATTTTCTGTATTTAAGTATGTTGACTGAAGAAAGTCTCAATTCAATATAAATTAATGTTTGCCTTCTTTCTTCCATTTTTCTCCCTTTCTTTTTTTTTCTTTATATTTCCTATTTTTGTTTGTTTTTTCATCTCTTTTGTCTCCTCTTTTCCTGCTGCTCCTGAAGCTTATTTCTATATATCATTTTTCGGCATGTCCCTTTTAACCTCCTCCACCTTTTTGCCAATCTTTTTCATTTTCTGTACCCTGCTGATCTTTTTCCAGGACAGTTTGTACGAGAATATATGACTTTGCTATACTCATTTCAAGTGGTCTGCAGTCCTCAAAATATACATGTTGACTATTTGAAAAGTTAAGCCCGACAGAGATCCCATGACGCACTGAACACAGAGTTAACATTGATACGGATAGGAGATGGATCTTCAAGTATTACAAAAATAATTATTCTCTAGAGAGAGAGAGAGAGAGCTAGAGAGAGTGAGAGAGAGAGAGATGGAGTAAGAGTTAGCAGTATACAAAAAAGCCTTGCTACTCCTGACATAGAGCTTTTATCCCTCCCTCCCTCCCTCCCTCTGGGTTTAATGTCTCATAGGTTCCCCTGAGAGACTATACAGCGATGCCATGTTCTATTAATCAAATCATGCTTTCTATAAACCACCATGTGCTATCTTTGCCCGCAGATCTGGAACGACAACATCCTACGAGACGAGTTCATGGGCCACCACCTGCTGGACTCCTCCAACGAGTGCAAGCTGCAGACGCTGGAAGTCGGCCTGATGGGGCAGAAGGCTGAGAGCAACACCATCAAACCCGGCAAGATCATGATCATCATCACCCAGTCCAGGCAGCTCCTGTCAGTCTGAGTGTGGAGGTTTCCGACGCCTTACACTGAAAAATTAGGATAGTTTTTTAAAGTTAAACGTCACTGGGCCTGCAGGGTTGCGTATCCCTTGTTAATCTTTTCTCTTTGCATGACATGATTTAAGGTCCATTTCTAGTGTGCACACTATTTTGGGGAATTTTCAAAAACCTTGACTTTTATTATTTTTAAAATGGAAGGTGTACAGATCAATACAAAGCGGTGCTAGCACAAAAACGTATCAATGCGCACAACACACAGCATGATTGGGAAAAGGGAAAAGGTCTATAGTTTTGAAATAGTTTTAAAAAATGGATGATTTATTTCTGTGTTAGCAGTATAAATTTATTGCTGTTTTTCTTAAATTGGCGCATTTAATTTTAACTTCACCAATGAGATAGATACTGAACTAACAAACACATTGATACGCTAATGTCAAAATGACAGATTTCTGAGATAAGCCTTTCTGCTAGTCCAGTGGTGAACTTCATTTGTATCTATTAAATACTAATATTCAACAGAACGTCAGACTAACTTATAAATTTGAAGGATGAAAGAATTTTAAAGTTGATAGACTTAACATTTTTTTTGTATTTTAAATCTATACATTTTTTATCTTTTAAGTACTCTACTTAAGGTTTTATTATTAATTTTAGCTTACCTAACTGCAGAGCCCACAGACAAATGAGCAATGAGGGGGAGGGAGAAAAAGGGGAGAGGGAGAGTGAGAGTGAGGGAGGATGATTCTCTATCTCACAGATTCTCTATAATTTGTAAGACATTGGAGGGATGACAGATGAGAGACATTGGGGGCACCTTATAAGGAGGTACTGGTATATACGCATATAACTAACTTCCTGACTGACTGAAAGCTGCCACGGTGAAAATGGATGATCGAGTTTGAGAGAAGTAGAAGTGAATGCGTTTTTACATAAATTGACATGTTAGTTATCGGATTTCTTGACTGCAAGTTGTATAATATTATATCTTTAAATATGTATTTTTTTTTTTTATGATTTTAAGAAATATACCATTATTTTTAAAAGAACGATTGGGTTTTAATTAAATGAAAAGGTGGTTTTAAGATGAGCTGTTTGCATCTAGGAAGTTTGTGGTGTGGGATATAATTTTCAGGTCTGTCTTAACTCTTTTTGTTATAGTGTGGCGTACAAAATTTGTGGTATAATGTAAAATTATGCTTTTTGCTGAGCTCTTCTCATTATAGTGTTGGGTCTAACAATTTTAACGTAGGGTATAAAGTTTCAATTATGACTTTTAGTTACGCTCTTTAATTATCACTTATTTCTGCTTTTATCCTGAGTAATTGGAACGCGTGTATGCTTAAAGAATAATCCATTTATTGCCGCAGAGAGTGAGAGCTATTGAGAAGACAGGGGTTTTGTTCAGACTGATTACATTAAAATTCTGAGAAAGTTAACCACTAGGGATTGCATACGAAATGTTCACAAAAAACAACAATTGAGATTATCCAGTTCAAAGTTACTTCGACAAAGATAGAAAATCTAAACTGGAACCGCCACTTGATGTTGGCCCAAAGCAAAAGTTGCCTTTGAAGGTGTTTACACTCTGTGGATTCCTGTGTTTTGTATATTGTTGGAACTTGATTTTATTCACATTGGAGCAGGACCGGACTCAGTCTGATGAGCACGAGCCTAAAGTTGGATAGTCTCCGTGCCTGATACTTTTAAACTTGAGGGGAGAGGGAGGCTCGAATCTCATACAGTCAGCCATATCGATGGGTTGAAAAACTAAATTGACTACACATATCAGTATGAGTTTTAGTAATATATCCTCCCATTGGTGCGTCAGGATCTTAAGACATGAATAATATTAATCTAATGCGCCTATCTGCTTAATATAAAGTATTAATCTTTAATGAGGCCTTAAATTCAAATGGATTTAAAGTTACATAAATTTTTTTTCATTTTCTAAAGGATCTGTTTTTAGGAATTTATTCATTGATTATTTCTTTGTTGTTTTTTTTGTTGTTGATGTTGTTTTCAAATGAGCTTAAAAGTTTTGCCTTTCATTTAATTCCTCATTTTTTTTTAAGCATTTATTTAGCTTTTCAATCTGATGTTTTTTTTTTTCTAAAATACAAAATACTTATCCCAAGTCTAATCAACTGATTTTCACCAAAGCCTTCATCTCCTGTTTGAACACATGTATGTTTCTGCTGAAGTCTTTGTGTGCAGAATAATGTTCTGTCAACTTCCTTTGTATTTTATTGTGTTTTCTCTGTCACCCTCAAACTAGATTTGGTTTCTATTTTTTTATGTTTAGTTTAATGGCTAGGCTTAGATGATTAATTCAACAAAAATGTTATGCAGTTTAAAATTGAGGTGGACAAATAAGAATTGGTCTTTATTTACTCAGATTGGGGGTTAATTTTTTTAAATTTATTTTATCAGAAGTTAGTTGACTCTGACTGAGCTCTATTCAGAACAATATTTGTCATCGCCACTCCCTAAAAAATTATTTTATTCAATATGAGAGGACGAATTTTATTGTGGAGATAGAAATGTTTTATTAATTTATTGCGGAGATAGAAATGTTTTATTAATTTATTGCGGAGATAGAAATGTTTTATTTTGATTGGTGGGCATGATTTTTTCCTCTGACATTTTTGGTGCTGCTGTGAGATTATTTTATAAAATGTGTGAATTGTATTCCACTTGCCCCCCAATATTTTTCTTTTCTATATTTTTTGTAGACAGCTTAAGGCAAATATTTTTTAAGGCTTTGTGCAAAACATTTTAAAATCATGTCTAAGTCCTACTGCATTACTTCATAATTGAGGTAGATTTGTAATTATATATACTTATATTGAATATTTTACACTACTGTTCAAATGCTGTTTCGGTTCACAAGAAATAATTTTTTTAGTTTTTATTTTGGTCAGGCCTAGTTGGAGACTTTTATTTTTGTTTTCAAAAGCGCACAAAAATAAATTTTCAATCCTATAGGCGTGTGAGAAAGCATTTTTTTTAGACATTGACTTTCTCACTAATTACTTGTATACATGCATTTTTTTAATTTGAAAAATGTATTTTACAACATTTCTTTATGTACAACACTATGTATTAAGATTTCTTGCCTTTCACGAGTCATGAATTCACGAGTGTTTCAAACATTTTATCATAGAATTTCTTTCTTTCTTTTTAAATTCAAATAAAATCCTTTCTTTCTTTGTATATAATTACATAAGAGTTCCTTTCTTTTATCTGTCTTGAGTACAATTCCACTTTATCTCTAATAGCTCAATTTAGCCCCTGAAAAAGATTTTAACTGCTCAACAAAATGTTTAATCTGGTAATGTGGTACTTTTTTTATATATATATTCTACAAGTAAGTGGTGGTAAGAAATTGTCTTCTTTTTAATCTTGCAACCAGTCTGGGTAAAAAAGGTTATAAACTTTTAGGATTTTTTTTTTTTTTTTTGTAATAATTTTTAAGCAATCTTTTTTCAGAGAAGAATTCCAAAAACCCATCAAGAGGCCCATGAAAGTCCACTTGTTGGAGTATGAACATTAATTCACCTAACTGAACATGGACATTTTTTATGATCCTCTAGTACTGTTTGGAAGATAACTTTGACATAGATTCCAATTTATTTTCATCTTATACGCCTCTATATATTGATGAAATTTTACTTCTTTTAAATCATGTATGTAGTATATATTTTTTTTTAATTTTGTTGTATCTTTTATTAAATATTGAATGTGTAAGGGAAATGTCAAGCATTTTTAATACATTTAAATTAGCCATTATATACACTTACTGAAATATTCTGCTTTTTTTTTTTTTAACCAAACAAATCTGTTTGTTTTTGTTTCCTTTGTAGAGGAAACGATATTACTTTTCTCTCTGTAGTATGCAGTCTTGCCACAGTTTATACATCCATAATATAACATTTTTTAAATATATTATAGTTATAGTGATCTAAAAGGTTAGAACTCAATGTACTTGTACAGTTATGTAATACAATCTTTAGTTAATGGTATCAGATATCTGTATCATTCATTTGTCTTAAAATTGTCAATTTATAGAGGTGTACCAATATTTTATACATACAGCTGTATATAAATGCAATTATTTACACCTGTATACTAATAAAAATTATTTGTGATGTTTTATACTAAATCCATGCGCTGTTATTTTTAGGCTTTTTTCAGGTGTACACTGCTGCATACTTTTATGTATCTGTTACATTTTTTCTTTCCATTTAAAAAATAAAATATTATACTAAAGATACATATATCTAGTTTTGTCTTCATAATTATAGAAAAAAATTGAGTCCGAGAAAAGATTAATGCCAATACAAGTAATGTTAATCTCATGTTAATTTGATGAGAAAAGCGATACTACTGTAGTTCGGTTTTGTCGTACTTCTGCACAGTGACATGTGTTTTATCACGTGCCAACAGGAATTTAAAACTTTTTTTTTCATTATGGTGGTGGTGGTGGTGATGAGGATAATAATGAAGATGATGATGATGATGATGATGATGATGATGATGATGATGATGATGATGATGATGATGATGATGATGATGATGATTTGATGGTGGTGGTGGTGATTGACGATGATGATTATGATTTGATGTTGATGGTGGTTGTGGTGATGATGAATATAACTTAATATTTTAAGTATTTAACTGATTAATTATCAATAATGGTCGGTGCCACGGGTGGAATTTTTTTCTAAAATCTATCACCATCTCATTTGAACATTTCAATTTCATTAACAATTTTTTTTAATGTTTGAATGGGGAACGAAGGAGTGTCTATACCTGTTTGTTTTAGACCTTGCTATCCTACCCCTACCGCTCCTGGCTATGCAACTGGGATTGTGTTCGTTATAAATTGGGTGCTTGTTGTCCTCAAGAATTTGGTCAGTTTTTTGTCGTGTCGCGTTGTTTCAGCAGAATGTCAAGATCAATCTGGGTCATCTAGGTCGCAATAAACTGGGTCGGTTCAGGTACGGCACTAACTTTCCTTATTATCTTGTTTAGCATGTTCCTGCTTTCTGTTCAAAATGGCACCACCCCAGCTGTTTATTCTAAGTGAAATAACAATTGTTATGATCAAGGGATAGACAGGTTTAAGGAGTTCTTTATTAACATTGTTTGATCTTAGTTTCCTCAGACATGCGACAGACAATAGAATCTAGTTTGTTTGTTGTTGGGTTTTTTTCCTAATGAATAGTGTCCACATATCCTTTCCAATTTAGTTGGTTACCAATAGTAATCCGTAAATGTTTAATATATCTTAATGTTTTAACTGATTAGTTATCAATAATGATCGGTGCCACGGTTTTTTTTTTTTTTTTTTTTTTTTTTTTTTTTTTTTTTTTTTTTGGGGGGGGGGTGTTTTTTTTCCTAAAAATCTATTGCAATCTCATTTAAAATCAGATGGTTAGTTTTACATAAATGCACGAAACTATTCACTTCCAAGATAGAAGCAAAGTTGTTGTAGTTACTAATTAGACCAGTGAGAACTGTGTTGCGGGGTATTTATTAAGGATACGGCATGTATGTTTGGGTCAATATTCAGATGTGTAAATAGAAAACAAAACAAAAACGGAGATACAACGGTCCATTGAGGAGCACCAGTAAAGATAGGGCTAGCCTAACGTCTGAAAAAAATGTTGGGGATAATTTAACACGCTGTGACCGTCCTGCTAAGTAGTCCAATGCTCAAAGAATAAGGGACGGGTTATCAGTTTGTTTAGTTAATTTGTCAAATAACAAATGAGGCTGTACGGTGTTCAAAGCGCTCGAAAAGTCGAAAAATGTAAGTGTAACTAATGTCCCTGTTTTGTCAAGGTGACATGTAGCGTTGTTTATAACATGTAATAGGGAATCACCTACACCTCGGTGGCCTCTGTAAGCAAATTAAAATGGGTCAGTGAATTTAGAGACAGCGTTATTAACGTGATATAAAATGCATTTCTCAAAAATCTTCATGCGACATGATGTAAGCGCCGAGGTCATCTAGACAGGTGACTTTGAGTTTCTTAGGAACTGGAACTACAATGTATAGTTGACGTTTTCCATATGCCAGACACAATACACGAGACGTGTTGAAATAATACATACGATTTCACATTATTCAATGGCCCATTTTTTTAAGCCAGGATGACCCCGTCTGGGACAGCTGATTTGTTGGTTTTTAGATTTTTCACACATGCTAGTAGGCCTACTATATCTATCGAATCTTACTCGTTCAACAATTTTTTTTTCTCTTTCACTCATATAATTGTTACAATAAAAAAAAAATCGGTTATAACAAAAACACTCATTTGCGTACTTGGCGGACAGGCTGGTGATATTACACGTATTAGATTTCTTACCTACTCATTAGGTTCATAGTCATACCTTCATTTCCTGACTTCATATTATTAGCCTCACATTTTTCTCCATCTTCTTTCTGTAGTCTTCTTTACCCTTTTGTAAAGTTGCTTTAATTTCTCTTTGTATCGCCTGTTTCTCGTCATAATCATTGTTATAAATGAATTTCTTTTCTTTCTTTTTTTAAGTATGTGTTTGATTTGTTTAAGTAATCCAACGTCCATTGTTAGAGAAGATTGTATTTGTTTTCCTTAGCATAATGGTTCCAACACAGCAGTTTATATACGCACGACCTGTGTCGGTTAGTTCGTTTATTATTATTATTATTATTATTATTATTATTATTATTATTATTATTATTATTATTATTATTATTATTATTATTATTATGATTATTATATTATTATTATTATTATTATTATTATTACTATATAACTATTCAAGCAGCATTCACACTCTTGATTTTTTGTCTCCTAAGTCATTTGTGATAGTTCCTCTTTCCAGCACGATTACGCCCAGCGAGCTCTCTAGTCTTTGTACTACATGTACATGTATAATTATGGTTTCCATATAAATCTCACTAGGGAGCGAGTGAGCTCAGGGGTTAGAGCAGCTGATTTTTGAACAGAAGGTACGAGAACTAGCACCGAGTCTGGTAACATCGTGGTTACCTGCCATTGGTTAAATGGGTTTTAGTATTCAAAAATGAATTGTCATTTTCCACACACATCTTGCAGATGAAGAGAGAGAGAGAGAGAGAGAGAGAGAGAGAGAGAGAGAGAGAGAGAGAGGGAGAGAGAGAGAGAGGGGGGGTATAGTAGAAAGGTAGGGCGAAATGGCTTCTTTCCAAAGATCACTGGTTCAATCCCCCGACCAGGTCGCCTTGTCTGTGGTGGGAGAGGGGACTGGCGCAGGTGGCAGAGTGTCTGTCTCTCAAATGGAAGGTCCCAGGTTTGTCCGGATTTTTTTTTCCTTTCTGGTTGGGTCGAGATCAGTATAATGCGACCAGCTGAGTCCTTGTGTTCCTGCAGTGTCTCTGTCTCTGTCTGTTAGCAAGTTGAAATTGTCAGGCGTTAGTCTTGGGACCAATCCACGATTTAGTCTTTCTGCTGACATCGGTCGTTAAAAAAACAACTGACGCACTCAATCACTTTTCATGTCTGATTATTACTTAGTATGTAAAAATGTTCTGGAAATATTGGGAGGAATAAATCTAAAATAAGACAACCATCACTCCATGCTAATCTTCTCTACTACACACTGGCAGTACCGCATGTATTAGTAGGGCCTACATGTAATCACAAAAGGCACACACACGTACACACACACAAACTTGCGAGGGCGCGCAAAAAAATTGCTATTTTTTTGGTCATTATAAAAATAGCGATTGATATATAAAGTTGCTAGGTAGTATGTATATTGTATAAAGATGGTATAAACCTATGCGCCTTACTGAGGCTAGTTATCATGATTTAAGCTTCAGATTCCTTCCGTCTTTTATTGATATTGAGATTAATTTTCCAAAACAGTTATTTTACTTCGTTGAAAGACATGAGAATGAGATTATTGAGATATGTCCAACGAGCAGAGATGTCATACTTTTGCTTTCCCGTTTAAGTGTTTGCAGAGCGCAACATCGTCATGTTGATGTTGCTTACTTGCTCTTGTTTACATTCCCTGTGTTTTATATCGCACATCTGCACCGTGGGTTGTTTGATACATAATGCATGTATCCAGATCTAGCATAAGATAGGATATTATGCTGAGTCGCAAATAGAACGTAAAGAGCGCCGTTGTAGCACGCCACACGGACTCTTCGACTAACGATACTCAGAGTTGACCTGGCGGCCGCCAGACAGACTCAGAGAGTATCTGTGGCGGCCGCCAGAAACACTCTATCTACGCGAAAAAGACTCTAATTTTTTATTAGATCTAGCGGGGGCTGGGGTGACTGAAAGCTAGATCTATGTTAACAAAATTTTGGCAGAGTTGAGTTTTTCACGCATTCTGGCTCGTCTAAATTGAGTTTCTTTTAGTTGCGATGCATAATTATGGCAGTGAAAGCTTAAGTCGTATGCACAACTTTTAAAAAAAGATGTTCTGTTATACATTTTCAGTTCTTTAAAGGTATTTTAAAGTCAGAGTCGGTTTCGCGTAGATAGAGTGTTCCTGGCGGCCGCCACAGATACCCGAGAGTGGTTTTGGCGGCCGCCAGACAGACTCCTGAGTTTGGCTGGCGGCCGCCAGGTGAACTCTGAGTAGCCTTGGCGGGTTGGTCAGGGTGGCGTGCAGTGCTACACCGGCTTCGCTATGTCACGTGACACACCGAGTTTGCACCGATCTGCACCGAAGCAGCATGACGGCAGAATTTGACCTTGCGCCTGACCCCACAAACTAGGCTCCGCCCATTTCATAGTTCGTAGTTCGTATTGACGCTTTGCATCTATTTATATTAGTTTTAAACTAAAGTGTTTTTTTTCTTTTTATTACATATAAGTAACGATTATTGGCTAGAAACTTTTTGTCGCACATACAACCATGGCGACAATTTCTGTAAGATACGCAAATAAGAACTAATACTAGTCATAACCATGAGTGATTCATCACTTGCAATGCTTCCAAAAGTAGACAGTAGGGTAGCCCACAAAGTTCTATTAATAACCTTTTTGGGTAGCCCCAATCACATTGATCTAATTATATGAATTATTAACTTGTTATAACCATGCAATGCAAGCGTATCTTCGAGTGCATTATGTTATTATAATTATGGTTAGATCTATACACTAAAGCTAAACAATTATTGTGTCCTTGACTATTGCGTCATTTGTTTATATGCATAAAAAGTAAAGTAAAAAAATGCATTATCATTGATACCACCTCTCTCTCTCTCTCTCTCTCTCTCTCTCTCTCTCTCTCTCTCTCTCTCTCTCTCTCTCTCTCTCTCTCTCTCTCTCTCTCTCTCTCTCCCCGCTTTGAAAAAACCTACATTGTAACCTACCGAGACGGAAATCCTGGTACCCGATCTGTTCTTATGTGGCAGAAAGTAAAATTATAGACTTAGGACCCGTCCGCGATATAGCATAGGTGCAGACGTTAGAAGTTACATAGAAAACAACAAACTAAATTACAATGTAATCAGATTTCTTCCTTCCTGAGCCGTCTCTCTGCGACTATGTTCACGAGATTTGGGTTGTTGTTTCCATAACGTTGAATGTCAGCAGCGGGTCCCAAGACTAACGCCTGACAATTCTACAAATCAGTGTGTCTGCTCGTGAGTTTCTTTTGTTACTTAACGTCCAACGTCAGCACTATATAGGCTATATTGTGGACGAACTCCAAGACTGACGTATGACATTGAATCGGGGACTCCCGAATAGAAGCCCAACCATTTTTTCTCTCTTTCCCTTCTTTCTCTATGTCTCTCTCTCTCTCTCTCTCTCTCTCTCTCTCTCTCTCTCTCTCTCTGTATCTGCGCGCTTGTTCAATGGAATACCCAAAATATATTGCGATATTGCTCAACTAGTATGATCGTTTTTCTACCCCAGCCGACTCTAAACTCTATCTTTCCTTTGTTTAAATGATTTTCTTGTGTAGTACATGAATATAATATATCTCGCCTTCTGATGTGAACACAATGTTCTGTTTTTTCTTGTTCTAATAGCGGTGTTCATCTCTATTGAGTTTAGATAACTAAATTCCTCTTTCTTAGAACTTCCGCGTTTGATTTCTCATGGGTCCGTGAAAAAAGGCATTTTTTTGCTCTATGTCCACATCCCAGAGGATTTCAATCTCCTTTCAGATGAAAATTACGTAACATTTTACTTAGCGTAAATATAATTATGCCTTACCACAGCATGTAGGCCGCTACTACCCAGAGCGCCTACAAGCTATTCTACCACTAGATACATGTGCTAGAGTAGGATACTAGATCTAGTTCTAGTTCTCAGCTACCACAGAGACTACAAGTACAAGTTACAATTTTACATTGCAATTTGTATTACTAATTTTCATAAAGTGTAACGTAAGCTTTCTGATCTTAGCCGTGTGGGGCCATTTCGTTACATACAATATTTTTTATCCTTGTGAAACTTTCATAACAAGCTCCCATTTCCACATTATTTCCATGTACAGTATTTATACGGCGCTATTTAAATGGTAATAAAAGCGCTTGTGGAAAAAAATGCATTATCTAAATCTAGGTCGACATTATTTTTATGTGCCTGTTGTGAATGCGTATTGCGTATTACTGCCTCTCTGAATAGTCGGCCCACTTAAATCATGATCTATTTTTGGGCGTTGAGTTTTTTTGATGGACGGAATTGCTGTTTTTTTCCCCGTTGATTGTCCACACCTGTGTGCGTGTGTCTTACAGTAAACACTTAGTAGACTATCAATATTTTTGCCGCACATTGACTTTCCTGGGTGTAGATAAGTCCATAAAGTATAACGTAAAGCAATGGTGGCTGCTTCATCGCAACTTAGTTTACCATCTTTGTTCCCAGTGGAACATAGGCCCGCTCGTTACAACTCGTTTGCTAGAATATTAAAGGAGGAGGAGGAGGAGGAGGAGGAGGAGGAGGAGGAGGAAGGAGGAGGAGGAAGAAGAAGAAGAAGAAGAAGAAGAAGAAGAAGAAGAAGAAGAAGAAGAAGAAGAAGAAGAAGAAGAAGAAGAAGAAGAAGAAGAAGAAGAAGAAGAAGAAGAAGAAGAAGAAGAAGAAGAAGAAGAAGAAGAAGAAGAAGAAGAAGAACAAGAACAAGAGGAAACGAATGCACGGTTATCAACGAGGCCTAGATATTTTTGCGTACTTTCCATTGTAATGCTTATCGAAAGCTCATTAAAATGTGTAACATAGTGTAAGTTACACTGTTTTGAAATGTTGCCAGCAAAAAATTTAGGCTTAAAATATCCTCTCGTGGAAGCCAAGTTATACTTCCATGATGATGTAAAAACCTAAACATACGTTAATTTGCTTTGTAACCCAGGCCTCCAATATTTTATGGAATTTTGGATGGTAAACAAATTAGTCAGTCAACATGAATTAAACACTTTTCCTCAATGGTACACAACGTACATTGATATTTAATTTAGCACCACTATATCCAATAATTATTGAGGAATAGAAATTAGAATTTATTATAAGCTTAAAGGGTGCAAGCTGCCTGCGTCAAACAGATACAAATACACATAACAGAAATACGTGTGTTACGGTATACTATTAAGCGTACATAACTGGGACCTCTCAGCTATACACTCATGCTATTGAAACCGAAAGGTTTACTTTGTGTTTTTTGATATAGCAGGAGGCCTTCATGTTGGATAGGAATTTTCACATCGGAGGCTACGTTCTGCAGTACTATATTTAATACTCACACCTGTGTTCGTTAAAAAACCCACACCTAGCCAAGTTCATTTTCTCAGAGGAGAAACAACAACAACAACAGCAGCAATAACAACAACGAAAACAATAACAAAAAAGAAAAACAACAAACAAAAACACATAAGCGTAGTAAGCTTAGGCTATAATTATTATCTATTAGCTTAGCAGGCTTCATGAAACAGTTTCGTGAATGGGGTCACACGAGGCAGACTAAGAGAATATTACTACGCGACACATCCTGTTGACGGATTGTTATTTTTCTAATTTTGTTTGCAAATGTATGAATGACTATGTTTAACTTTCATACTATAGGTTAATCACGATTTTACTTTGAAAAAAATCAATAATATTTGATGTTTAATTATTTTTTCATGAAATAATATACGCCTAGTACCACAAAATATTTTAGCCTGCGCACCAAGGCGTAGTCTGCGAAACCGCGAGGAAAAGCTGTGAACCGCCACCGAACTGAGCTGAGCGAACCAGCCAATGTTCTGCTAGGCCTAGGCCAGCTCAGCTTTCGGCGGTGGATAGATAGACAGACAGACAGTTCTCACGGATACCTTTGTATATTTCTCAGTGATTTTAAAATTTCTTCACTACAAGGTGAGGAGTTGCCACTATTGTACATGTAGTTACTAATATAGTTAGATTAAACATTAAGTCAAAACAATTTATTTTATCTACGATCTAGATTTAGATTAGATTTAGCTACGCAAGAGATCGAGTTGGCATGTGGTGAAGGCAATCCCCAAATCTAGGGTTGGGGAATCTCTTATGTCAATTTCTTTTAACGTATCAAATTCCATTGCTAATGTCCACATCTTGATAAAATTCAAACATTTTACTTAATATGAACATTGAAGTATTAAAAGCCTTTGCTACATTTTGTATAACATGCACTCTAAAGGAGTTGGTTTAGCGTTCATAGTAGATCTATGACCAGAGGAGAATTGAGGTCACCACGATTCCGTGTCAGTCGTAGATCTAAAATTTGACTCACATGGGGACATTCAGTTGATTCATTTTAATGTATTTAATTTAATCTTCCCTAAGAAAACATTAAAGAGATATATCAATGAAATTCAGTCTGTTTAAGGTGGTCTTGGCTAACCCAGAGCCTGAAATTGATTTGTTTATTGGCATGTACCTTTTTTTTTAGTATTTCTATAGGGCTTCGCAGATTTACAGAAACAGGCTATAGATTGCTTTAAGAGTTATTTTCCCGCTATGTTCCTTCTCTCGCGTTATAGTCCATTTCGATGAATGCCAGTTTAACACTTTACACAATGACGTATATCTAGTATAGTCCTTTTCAACTCATTTGAGTCTGGAAATGTCATCTCTTATTATTTTGATGCTGAGGTGTTAGTAGAAATCCAAGCCAAATTATAAAATTCTAGATCTAGATGATTTATTCTAAGAATCTAGATCTAGATCCATATTCAATAGATTCTTGATTAGCAAGTTGAACTTGAAGCTAAAACCAGGATTGCTTGTATTATAAGTTTATTTATTTTATCTGTGGAAATGTTAATGTAGGCTAGATCTTCTAGATTTCAGATTCTGAAGCCAGTATGTTTTCATTGTAAACAGAATTTGTTGAAAGGATAGATCTAGATTTTAGAATTCTAGATGTAAAATCTAGATCTAGATGAGAAGTCTTAAGATTTTGGATCTCTAAGGCTACATGTTCCTGATCTACTCCACCTTTTTTGCCATAGGGTCCTAGATCTAGATTATAGATCTAACCTTATTGAGACCAAATCTAATTCTAGATCTAGATCTATGCCTAGATTTGAATTTATAAGCTCCTCATGTACCTATGTGTTAGAATTTAGATCTTCATTTTTTGTCTCTTATAAATAGGCCTATATGAAAAGGAATCTGATGTGGATTTTAACATTGCATAGATCTAGATATAGCATTAAATGGGCCTTAACCACTTGACTGCAATGAGGACGTATTCGTCCTTTACTGTTGCACTGCTATTAGTGGCCAAATTCGTCAGCTATTTGAAGGCATTTTGATATTTCATTGTGATGTTGCCCAAATTATATCAAGTTTTGTGTTTGTTGTTTTCATAAGAGAGGTTTTTCTCTTAAAACTTTGTTATGATCTTGGAAACTACAATGGATTCAGACCATGATTTTTCACGTTGATTTGATGACTATGAGACATCAGGTTCTGTAGTTTCGTTTACCGGTACATGTATTTACAGATAACACTGCCCATCGCAGTGGATGGAAAAATTTTTTCGTTTTTTTTTATTGTTATGAACCAATTTCACAGTGAAATTGTCCAAATCCGAAGGAAAAAAAGGCGGGTACAGTCCCTCAGCTAAAGAAACGGGGTGGGGGGGGGGGGGAAGGTGGAGTGAGGCAACAACAAATTGAACAACAACAAAACCCAACAAAACGGGGTGGGGGGGGGGGTTCAATGTCAGATTCGTTCATAACATACTTAAAATATAAAGTCTAAAAACATTAACATGTCCATTACATGAAATGGGCAGTGTTATCTATAAATTTACCGCTAGATCTAGATTTGCTTTGGGGCGTGGTACACTGTACTATCTTTACCCCAATAGCTAATAGTTTAGGTATTCTCCTTCACAAAAATGTATGTTCACTTAGATATTTCAAAACAATAATTTCTGGTACGTATATTCTATGCAATAACACAAAATAAATAGGTTTATGTTTTTATCTCACAGTTTGAAAACGGTAAAAATAAAATTTTAATCAGCAGTCAAGTAGTTCAAAACAGCTAGATATAGATCTACTACTGTACTAGCTTGATTTAGATCAAGAGTCAACCAATGTCGGTTTTCTGTGCAAAGTCTTGATTCTGGTGACTAGAAATAAAGTTATCTTGATTCAAACTCAATCGACCAACCATAGCATTTATTTTAAGTCACTTTGTGGAATGGTTTAACGACCATCAGCCTTTTTTGTTGTCAATGTTAAGATGATAGGGTAGTTTGATAAAGTACCAGAAATTCATTTTTTATATATCCGTCTATCCCTATAGTCTATTTGTTGGATGTATTGACCTTAATGTAAATTTAATATTTTTTTGCGATGGTGGTGGGTAAATCTAAAAAAATTCCAACTGCAACTTGTGTAAAATAATTCTTCAACTTTTCCCAGCTGTAACCGGTGCATTGGATACACCTAACTGGCGAGTTGTGTTCCCCTGATGACCATTATTTGTGAATCACCTGGCACTAGACAATGAGTTTCTGCAGCGACGAGGTCAACTTTCTCGTCTACCGCTACTTGCAGGAGTCGGGTGAGTTTCTGTTTAATGGAGCCATTTCTTCTCTAAGTCAACCCTTTTTGGGGGGGGGGGGGATACTGTGTTCATTTGCTCAATCTCTTGATTGGACAAACTTTTAGATTTGCCCATTACTGGTTGAATTGGTGTCAGTAACTATATGTTGGTATACTGTGATCGTCATTGTCTGGTGTGGAAGCACATAAAATTGTCAGACATTCTACAGGCTTGAAAGATATAGCCTAGCTGCTGAGGTTGCAGGTTAAGAAACCAATCAAACCAGTCTGCTCAGCATCCACTGTCAACCATTATATATCACATGTGAGGGTATTACATACATATATATCACAACAACTTGCAGCAGTTAGGCTAGTTATAATGTGTGGTGGGTCCAAAACATGATAAATGCTGCCACATGGGGCACTGACTCAGTCGGGGCTGTTCTTTTAAATTTTATGGATAATTTTGCCTCATCGTCCATTACTTGAAAGTTATAGATCTTTAGTTTCAGTGTATGGATCTGTCTATGCCATCCTCATTTTCTGCATGCATCGTGGTCAGTCTGGCTTAGTTATTGTCAATTGTGGAAACAGTAAAGCATGCGAGTGCTGCGAACCCATGGCTTTGTGTTTGTTGTCCGCAGGGTTTGTCCACTCGGCGTACCTGTTTGGGATAGAGAGCCACATCAGCCAGTCAAACATCAACGGCTCTGTGGTCCCCCCTGCAGCCCTGCTCAGCATCATACAGAAGGGATTACAGTACACCGAGTCTGAGATCAGCATAGGGGAGGTACGTCTACACTTTATTTAGGCTCAGCTTTTAATTTTTTGTTCCTGGCTTTCATTGCCAAGCCCCTGACTTAGACTAGATCTACATGTGCTCATATTGCTAAGCCTAACACAATGGTCTTTCTCAAAATCAGTGGTGTCTTTTATAAGACAGATAGACCGGCAACATTTTCTTTATCCCTTATTCCGTGATTGATCAAAAGCAAGGTGTTTGTGTAGTGTTTCAAGAGTTGAGATCTAGCTTTCCTAATCTTTGTTTGATGTGGGTTAGCATGCAAGATGATTGGGTGCTAAATATAAAGGGCAGGCTCTTTATCCAGTCTTTATTTAAAAAAATTGTTTGTATTCCTTGCCTTCTCTTATCTTGCTTTGTCGTATCTGTTAAGTTTGATCTAGATCCAAGTTAGGTTAAACCTAATGATAAATCTTCTACTGATCGATCGAGGGCACTACAGCCTAGGCCAACTGGTACCCATTACAATTCACTGAGGAAGCAGATTTGCTTGTTGTTTTTTATTTAAATGATTTTGTTGTTCCAAGGCAGCCAGACATTTTATATCTACGCATATAAATACTATAAATCTTAAGATCAAGGTGGCATTAAAAATGTTCCATCTACACTTTGCAGTTTATGTTGAAAAAAACACAATCAGAAGTTTGAACTATTATAGATTTATATCTACATAGTTACCAAATAATGTTTTCTTTACTTTATAACAAGGCTGTCAATATCTAGTTGTTTGTTTTGGTGATTATTCAGTTGAGACAGAGCCTTTTCATGCTGTCACGTCTGACTGCGCCAAATATGCAGATTTAACTTATTGATAGCACCCAAGGTAGTGTACAATAGAAGCTGAAAATGAGGTCCTCAAACCTATGTTGTTGTTTGTTGTTTTTTGTTTTTGTTTTATTATATATACCTGAATAACACTGTGGGGGCTTATCTATTTCTGAGGTTGGACATGAAGCCATAAGAGTCACAGGCTGGCCCCAGTGTTCCTGTTTTCCAGTTTCCATCCAATTTATTATGTGGCTGTTTTTTTTGTTTGTTATAATGATGTGTTACATTAATAATTATCGTGATTTTGGCTGATTATTGGGTTTACAGGATTAGCTCGGCATTGCTCACACAAGTTAATGGACAGGGAAAGTCAAAATAGTAGTTTGTGGCCCTATGAGATTCAAATTCTAGCATCCTCTCTGTTATGCGTGTGGCAGTGAGGGGGGTAACAATGTCACAGATTAAGGAACTAATTATTAATACTAATTATTTTGTAGTTTGGTGGTGTTGTTTTTGTCTTTGGTTGTTGTTGTTTATGATTGTCTAACTCGTTAAAGTTGTTGTGTGTAAACATCTCTTCCTACCGAAGGTTACAGTGAGCTGTTTGCCAACACCCGCATGTACACACACACATACACACATGTGTAGAGGGCAAAGGGGGGGGGGACCCATCACAGTCAGCTATCCGCTACAATACTTGTAGAAGAGGCTTCAGTCAATAGGTTATATTTAAGGGGAAGGTGGAGGGGTGTACCAATTAAGCACAAAAAATATCTCTCTCGACAGAGTACATGTATTATTAAAAAAAAACAACCCCACAGGATCTGGATCTTAGCCCTTGGGTTTTCTTTAGCAATGTACATACAGTTAATGTCAACAACACTATATTTGGCTCAGCCCATAGCCGTCTAGAACACAGGGGGCATGCTCAGCCCCTCCCACCTGTAAGTGCAAGTCTGTAAACCCGCTCCCACCCGTTGTATTGTTTATTAGAATTCTAAGTGAATATTTATAGTATATCGATCATGTACATAAAGGGTACACTGATAGGAGGGGCCATTGATTTTTTTCACCCCCACCCCTTCTCCCGTCGGTTCGCTTGACTTGTAGTTCGTAGATCTATCGAGAGCTGAGGAATAGTCATACAATGATCGTACATTGGTAACCTATGCGTTTTTTCAGTCTTCATATCTAAGCTCGCCATCTTCTTGCGTTGGCTGTTTGCCCTAACTGAAGTTGGGATAATGATATGCTGAGAATAGGGTTAACGTGTGTGTGGGAGGAGAGGGGGGTTGTTGGCACCAAGCCATTTGTGGTTTTTGTCTTGTCTCTCTCTCTCTCACCCTTTTTTTTACTCTGTAGTGCGCGCTCGTGCAACAGTGCATGCATAATGTATGTATTTACTATTAAGGTCGTGTTTGGACCATTGATGTATTGGGAGCGAACTGGCTGTCTGCAGCATACAGTCATTTGAAAGCTAGACCCGGCTTCGTATTTTTTACCTTTAAGTTATTTAACGGGTAGAATATAGAATATCACGATTCCCCCTTTTTAAATTAATTCAAAAGATCTGAGTCGTTGGGGTTGGATGGGTGGGCAGCGATGTCATTTCACATTATCGGCTTGATCAGACTAAACCTGTCTTTAAAACATACTCACCTAGTACAGGACATATAAGTAGTTGTTATTTCGTTTCGTGGAACAAGTAACTTATAAACACATAAGCAGGAAGGTTTATTTGGGTTGTTTTTGCTTTTTTTTTTTTTAAATAGTGTTACAGTTTTTCGTCTCTGGAAAAAAAACAAACGCGTCGTGTACTTGTACACCTCTCTCTCTCTCTCTCTCTCTCTCTCTCTCTCTCTCTCTCTCTCACACACACAAGGTAACGTTTTTTTTGGGGGGGGGGGGGGGGCGCATGTAAGCAAAGAGTTTGTGTTTTTCGCATTGTATTAAAATTGTTTATCTTCTAGAAGAGTGGGTCAAGTAAACAAGGCTGTCCTAGGCTGGGTCTGAGTCAGAACACAGGCACCCGCAGCTTTATCAGACCGAGGTCCTCTCGTGGAAAAAAACAACAAACAACAAAAACAAAAATTTAAATTTTAAATAAAATAAAAACCTGCATAATTTTATTTCATTCGGGTCACGTCGCATTCTCTCATTATCAAGTTACGGTTCTACAGTGTGACACCCGACCCCTTCTCTCTCTCTCTCTCTCTCTCTCTCTCTCTCTCTCTCTCTCTCTCTCTCTCTCAAGTTACGGTTCTACAGTCTGCTGACCTTTCTGGTTTTTTGGTTGTTTTTTTTTAGAAGTGTGAAGTTTTTATGTTGCGAAACGCAGTTTCTAAGTTGTTTGTTTTGGGCTATAATTATATCAACACAACTTGGATTTAAAAGAAGAAGAAAATTAGAAGGCACAAAGAAACACTTGGGGTTTGTAGCACCAAAGTTCGGGTCAAGTTTGTGTGAAGAGATATCGGGGAAACGGCTATATCGGGGGATCAGACGAATTGATCGGATTTATGTTTCCGCTCCAAAACAAAATATTATTAATTTTTTTTTAGTTTTGTATATTTTCGACGGTGTTTTATTTCATAGTTCGGTTTATTATTTTCTCTCTATGATTGTGGTAGTGTAATGCCATTTGTCTTTTTTTCTTCACGTATTGGAACAAAAGCAGTTAAATTTCGTGTCCATATTTAGGGGTATTTATTTTAATATCATTAATTTCTTACATTTTTAAGCGTTGGGGAAAAGGGGGGGGGGTGAGAGTACAGACTGGAAGGCACATTGATGGGGAGGGAGTTGAGGGGGGCGATATTGGCGTATGTTTTAAAAGAGAGGGGGGGGGGGGTATCGAATCGATAGCCGCCAACAGGAATTCCTAGAGAAGTACCCACTGTTGATATGGTTAGAGAGACTGAGTCAGACAAATTTAATACAGTTTTGTAATGGACCTGTATAAAGTTAGACCATGGCCGGCTAGAACTAACCTGAACAATTACTGTAATCAAGCTATGTCCGCTTGTGGGCCCACAATCGTTTGCTGGTTTTTCTGGTTGTCAATTAAAGTCAATGCGTCTCTGGGTTGTCTCGATAATTTATCTTTGAAGATCTCTCGTTATAGATCTAGATCAACACAAGGTCTTCCTGTTTGGAAACTCACATTTCTCTCTCTCTCTCTCTCTCTCTCTCTCTCTCTCTCTCTCTCTCTCTCTCTTTCCATCTCTCTCTATGCCATCCGTTTTCGCTGTTGGCCTCAAGGTATCCCCTCCCTATCTCGTGTGTGGCACATAAAATTGTCAGACATCAGTCTTGGGGCCCGTCCACTATATTGCGTATTAGTAGTGACATTGGAGGTTACACCAACCCAACATCTCTCTCTCCCTCTCTCTTCCTATCGCTCCCTGTCTTATCTCACACCCTATAAACAACCACGCTTTATCTTGGATGTAATTATAACTTGTGATTGCTCAATACGTTACAATTGAGATATATATATATATATATATATATATATATATATATATATATGTACACGTACGGTTTTCCATTCCAAACAGGCACAAAAACCATATCAATGGACGCCGTTTTGAATCCATACACCCATTGTGACACATACACACACACTGGTGTCGTGTATGTCCTAGATTGTAAACTATGTACCTGTACGACTGTAATGTCAGTTAGGCCCTACTGTAACCTTTCACACGGACACACCCACACCTTTTCCACCTCGGCGGCCTTTTCAGTCGTGGAAATTTCCAGGCCTGTCATAACTGCGACAAACTGTGACTTGAATTTGGAACTCTCGATATACTTTTGAACAAATAATAAGTTCTTTCGCTGATACTGGGAAACAGGTTTGATTTCTAGCACCCGATGTTCCTTTTTGACTCTTTTTTTTCTGAAGTGCAAAATGAGTCCAGAACAGACTATAATTGTAATTGTATGCCAGCGCTGACCTCTCTCTCTCTCTCTCTCTCTCTCTCTCTCTCTCTCTCTCTCTCTCTCTCTCTGACATCCGTTTTCGCTGTGGAACTCGCCATCGTAATGCCGGTAGTTTATCATAATAAAGTATTTTATGTAATCCATTATCCATGCTATTTCTACAGTATTTCATTGCAACAACATGACGCATGCAGCCGCATTCAGTCTAGTAGTACATTATACACTATGGGATCAGGTGGGTAGATTGTAACTCAATAGACGAAGCACCGCCCTACGGTTCTGTTGTTCGCTGCTGACGTTGGACATTAACGAACCATGGTCCTGCTAATCTATTAGATCTGGTGCTGACTGCTGGGCCATAACCGGCACTAGAGTCTCTGTTTAACGTCAACACTATATAGGCTGGTGGACGGGCCCCAAGACTAGCATCTCACAGTTTCATGTGCTGCTAGCTACACACGAGACAGGGCGGGGGGATACCATGACGCCTGTCTCTGCTGGTTACATTAATGCTTATACTG
>RQTK01001617.1:0-15000 GCA_003991915.1 Elysia chlorotica
GCTGGTCACAACATATTGTAGCACCTCATGACAGCACAGACTCCAGGTAAGAAAGGCTGGTCACAACATATTGTAGCACTTTATGACAACACAGACTCCAGTTGAAAAAAGGCCAAGCACAACATATGATATCTCTTTATGACAGCACAGAATCCACATAAGTGCTAAAGATGTATCCATAATATTTGGCTGAGTTCAGGTAAGAAGGCAAAAGCCCTGTAATTTTAGCACCTTAACCCAAGTAAAAAATGTGGAGACATATTGACTCGTAGCACCGCAAGATAGTACAGACTCCAAATAGAATAAAAACGTCACCCACATACGTTGACATAAGGGGAAAGCTGCATTTATGCATAGATAACAAATGGTGGAGTCTGGATTTCATATCAAAGATAAACCAGATGTATGCTTGTTTATTGATAGATGTATTGGCCAATGTCCTCTAGATACATGTATTACACACAGACTTTTTTTTAAATTGCACAAGGTACCAGAATCAATTTGTGTGAATAAAGACTGAATGTAAGTCCGAGGATATTGATGCAATATGGGGCTAGGTAGTCCTGGGGTAGAACATCGGGTTCGAGCCCTGCTCAGGCAGCCGAATTTTCCCCCCTAGTGATAAGGTCGGTGACCTATAATGTAACCGACCAAATCCAGGGCACCCCGCTCTGGGTCCCGTCACCGTGTAGGACTTTACTTAAGAAACAGGAGACGTTTGACTAAAAGAGAGCTTCGCTTTCTCCTAACATAGGGTCTAGGAGATAATCCTATAAGGCTGATAAGTCAATGTAACGGTTTCCCCAGGTCGGACCGGAGAGCCCGCATCCTGCTGAAGCGGCACGAGGACGGCAGTCTGGGCATCGGCATCAAGGGAGGTAAAGAGTACAACGCGCCTATCGTCGTCTACCTGGTGGAGCCGGGCAGCCAAGCGGCCGCTCAGGTAACTCACGCCTACAGGTGTAAAACTATGGGGGAGGGTGGGGGGGGGGGAGGGGTGCATTGGTCCAAGTGGTACAGCGTTGGTAACCCATGGGCAGCCAAAAGTCAATTTATCCGATTTCATCTCCCACTGGTCGGTATTAGTACAAAGGAGACAGGTCTCCCCGCAATGTCTCCAGTGTAGCAGCACATAAAATTGTCAGATGTCAGTCTTGGAACCTGTCCACAATAACGCCTATAAAGTGCTGGCATTAGACGTTAAAACAATCAACAAATATAATATTGTGTAATACACTTATCAGAAACCTCTTGGGGCAGCATGGGTGTTTATTTATTAAACGGTGTCACTGTAAGTGTAAAAGGAAAATAAAAGAGATTGATGCCCTGGGAAAAGTTTATTTAAAACCACAGTTTACCTTAATCAGGGTTAATCTTGAGCGCATTCCACTGTTTGTGGCTGTTTCTGAAGTACTTTTGAGTCTTAAAGTTTCGGGGAATGTGGCGGCTCAATTACAAGACGCTCCGTTTTTAACTGGGAACTCCATGTAGAACCGCCTTGTTCCGCACTGGGTACGTTGTTATCAGTATAATGTAGCCGGTTGGGACAGAGAAAGACTGTCTCTGTGTGGTAGAACTTAATAATTATCAGAGTTTATTATTGGAATCCGCCCGCGACTAGCACAGTTGCTCACGATGGACCTAAAGTAAAAACAAAACAAAAACAATGAATAACGAAACTGTCTAGTTTGCATACGCATTGCATACATACGCCTTTTCCATTTACCCAATACCCCCCTCGTTCCCTTTCTCTTTCACGCCTTTGCCCTCATCCTCCTCACTCGTTCATTCCCCTTTCTCCTTTTCCAAACCTGAAAGTTTGTAGGATGCAAGCGTAGTGATGTAATAAAACTGAGGTTCATGATTTAGTTTCCCTCCATCTGAGTCATTCATTCATATTTGATTATTTTAACTATATGCGCCTCTTGTTTTTAAGATCTGTACAACGGGTGGGTTTTGTTTGGAAATGTTTATACTAAGTATAAATAATATTAATGTCCCTATAAATTTAAAGTGGTGTTAAGTTCTAATGGCTCCGATTAGATCTGATTGATTTTTCCCATAGATCTCCCAGTATTCCCATTTAGCTTTAGCTCAAATCGTGCCCAGTTAGTTTAATATTAATAGTATGACGCGCACATGAGTGTCAGTTTTCCTATTTTGACACATTTTCAGAGTATTTGATATTATGGCTATTGATAATATGCCGATTGTATCTATATTGAAGTTCCATCACAAGAAAGTGGGTTTTGTGATGTATTGAGAGAGCTCAATTTTGTCTTGTTAGAAACAAGAAGCACCAAAAGCTAATTAAACTGTGTGCCCCACCACAGTTTGTCTTTCCACATTTTTTTTAAGTTGAATGTCGTCACAAGTGAGGAACTCATTTACGTAGTACAGATGGCCCTAACTCACTGATTGTTGAATTTTCAAAAACGGCCATTTCGTGTCACATGTTTATTCTTTATTGTATTTATGTGCTACATGTGCACTGTCAATATCTCTGACCTCGTTCCTTTTGAAAAGCTAGATTTTTTAACCGAGTACCTCCTGTAAAGTATCAAAGCAAATACAATCCAAGACTTTTCCACCTTAAACTGACTTGGTACTTGTTGTAAATGACCTCCTTAAATGAACGTATAACTTAGCTTGATTGAGTAAGTACATTTTGTAAAGACCTCCCTAAACGAACATATAACCTAGCTTGATTTAGTACATGTTATAAAGACCTCCTTAAATGAACATATAACATAGCTTGATTAATAAAATACATTTTGTAACGACCTCCTTAGATGAATGGATAACCTAACTTAATTGACTTCATAGATTTTGTAACGACCTCCTTAAACGAACAGAAAACCTAACTTGATTGACATAATACATTTTCTAAAGACCTCCTTAAATGAACATATAACCTAGCTTGATTAATAAAATACATTGTAACGACTTCCTTAAACGAACAGATAACCTCTCTTGATTGAGTAAGTACATTTCGTAAGTGACCTCCTCAAATGACTACATGTATTACCTAACCTTGATCATCCAACCGATCTCACTGTGACATCTCCGGCACCAGGGCCTGCGAGTCGGGGACCAGATCCTGGACGTGAACGGCACCGACTTCAGCAGCATCACCCACGCCGAGGCCGTCATGATGATGCGCAACGCGTGGAACATCATCATGGTGGTGCAGAGACCGGAGGACACGCAGCTCGGGCCCAAAGGTCAGTCAGCCTATGTCACTCACAGTCTAACTCGCCGAATTCTCGACACCAGTACGCGCTTGTCCACCATACAGCCTATGTCACTCACAGTCTGGCTCGCCGACTTCTGACATGCAGCCTAGTCGCTCATGTTGGACGTTTAAAAAACATGTCCACCCAACCTCAAATAGGTTCTTTATGCAGTTATAATTTGGCAGCTCTTGAAGGTTTATTCATGCAAATGCATTGGATTTTAAACGGATGTTTAGCAGCATGGGCTAGAGACCTCTCAGGCTAGAGACCAATGAAAAGCTTTTAAAAAACTTGAGAAGTGTATAAAATCGCCAGCCCAACCAGCCATTGAAGTGGAACATTTTCAGCAATAATGTGTGTAAAAGTATGTGAAAGATATACACTTTTTTTGGTCTAAGGTTGGCATATGCGATTAATCATGGTTATCCTAACTGATAAAACTAGTAATAATAATCGTTATTTATATACCACTTTTCCTAAAAAATGCCAAGCTCAAAGACCTTACTTAAAATATGTCTCAAGCACATGTATACAATTTTGTTTTGCTAAGATTGGATACAAAATCATAAAATCCACATCAAGAAGATTTATAATAATAGAAAATATTTGTTCAAAGAGAATTAGTACTTAGATCAAATAAACAGGTAAACGAAACTCATTTAATGTGCATTAAACACTGTCTAAAAATATGTTTTAAATTTACATTTAAAACACTCTATAGAACCTTCACTTTTAATATTGTCTGGTAATTCATTCCATAGCTGTTAGGGAAAGGCCCTTTATTCAAAATTTATAAGTTTAAATCTAGGTTTAACAAGGTCTTTCGCTAGCCGGGTGTAGGGGCTTACTACGTCTATGGCATACTTTAGAAAACGGGGTACCAGTAGATGCATGCATTGGTGGCATCTTTCAAATAGAATACAAACCTCTCAAATTTGCTTTCATGTAACACGAGTACAGAATTCTTGTTGAATAATGAATGTTTCAGAGCCTGCTCTGGGCTGGGGCGGGCTGACCCGTGAGGAGTTCCAGGTCTTTTTATATCCATCCAAGAAAGGCAAGCTGGGCTGTGGCGTGTTCAGGTCGGTCACACCAGTGATGTTACATTATTTGGTTCTGACTCTCTCTCCCTTTCTCTCTCTCTCTCTTCTCCTCTCTCTCTCTCTCACTCACTCTCTCTCTCTCTCTCTATCTATCTCTCATCCTCTCCTCTCTCTCGCTCCCTTAATCCCTCCCTCCCTTTCTCCCTCCCTCCCTTTCTCTCTCTCTCTCTCTCTCTCTCTCTCTCTCTCTCTCTCTCTCTCTCCCTCCCTCTCTCTCCCATCCTCTATATTATCTCTCTCCGTCTCTCTTTAACTCTCTATCTTTCTCTATTCCTCTCTTTCTCGTACCCTTCTGTGTCTATCTATTTCAAAGCTATATATTTAAAATCATGAATATTACTGAGTGTGAGGAACACAGAAAAAAATAGCAAAAACTTAAATGTGTACATTTCTGCATCTTTCTGTCGTTTATTATATTACAGTAACCAATTAAATCAGTAAAGCATTATGAAATGTATAGATAAATAGAACACATAAAGATAACTCATGTGCATGAGTCTAGAATCCTGACTTGTCTTTCCCTTATACTTTCCAGAGATAATCATGGTAACCTGGTAGTGAAGAATGTGGAGAAGAACTCTGCTGCTAGTAAGGCTGGCCTGTGGAAGCATGATCGCTTTATGGAGGTAATAGTGGGAGTCACAGATCAGATCACTGGTGGAAGCCTAACTGATGTATGGGCGATTTGTGGGGATCAGCATACACATCATGTGCATCTCTGTGTGTGTTGGTCTCTGTTTGTCTTTCTGTCTGTCTAATTCTCTCTCTCTCTCTCTCTCTCTCTCTCTTTCTCTCTCTCTCTCTCTCTCTCTCTTTCTCTCTCTCTCTCTCTCTCTCTCTCTCTCTCACTCTCTCTTTCTCTCTGTCTTTGTGTGACTGTCTGCATGTCCGTCTGTCTGTCTGTCTCTCTGTCTCTCTTCTCTCCCTTCCTCTTTCATTATTATATAGCTACCTCTTTCTCGTCATCTATACATTTTTCTTTTTACATAAATACCGGTATCTCAAAGTTATATGGCTTTTCCTGCAGTTAACGTAATCTTTTCATCCTTGGCTTTTTCAGAAGTTACTGTGTTCTACTTTTTCACTATTTTTATTGAGTGGTTAGTTTAAAGACATCTACTTTTAGATGCACATAAAATAAGAGATTTAATTACCTAGTTCTTTTGAATTTAGAAAGATAAAATAGAAGAAAACGATGAGAAAGTCAATTCAGAATTCATTCTTTAAAAAAAAAAAAAAGCCATCTCTGATCATCTATTTGTTAAATTAGTATTTTACTAAAAAAAATGTATTGTGTATATACATTTTTATTAGAAATTAAACACAGCAAACAATAAAGGGCATATTTATAAACCCAAGTGTCCAAAATTGCCTGATTCCAACCCTCAGATTGAAGGCATGAAGGTGGCCAGTCTGACAGACAAGCAGGTGGCGTCTCTCACTAACGTGAAGCGCATGAGGATCAAGGTGCAAAGAATAACTGGTGAGGATGTCATACATTTGGATATTGAAACGTATATAACCGTCAGTAATTGGGCTAGATCCTGTTTTAAACGGAGCACTCTTGGATCATTCGACATATAGGATCCTTAAGGGTAACCTATAACACTTCCATCTCAGAGAGAGAGAGAGAGAGAGAGAGAGAGAGAGAGAGAGAGAGAGAGAGATAGAGAGAGGGAGAAAAAAAGAGGGGGAGAGAGAGTTTGCTGGTCTTTTATGACTACAATGTTAAATGTTATAGAAAGCTTCAAAACGCTGTACTATTACAAACCACACTGACTGACTCACTGGGCTTTTTTCTTCTTCTTCATTTTTTCAAGGACATGACAAAATTTATCGACAAATCTGCTTGTACTGAGTATTAGAATCTTTCATGATTTACACTCACAATTTATATCTTTTATTCTTGATTTTAGCTTTTGCCTACCATAAATATTTAAATTGTAATATTCTTGTTATGTTTGATCACAATTGACTTTTTGGATAAAAATGAATTATTCAATCAGTTCTTTGTATAGAATTAAGACATTCAAAATATAATCTGTTATTAAAGTATACTCTTCATGTTTTGTAAATAAATTAATAAACAATTTATATCTTTCATTCTTGATTTTAGCTTTTGCCTATCATAAATGTTTAAATTGCGTTTTTTTTATTGTTGTGGACAATCACAATTGTTTTTTTGGGGGTAAAAATGAATTATTCAATGAGTTCTTTCTATTTTATGTAATGAATTGAAATAGGACATTCAAAATTTTCTCTGAAATAAAAGTATACTCTTCATGTTTTGTAAATAAATTAATACATCTAGCTTGTTTGTTGTTGTTGTTTTTGTTTTTTTTTACCGTGCAGCTATTTATTTTGCTACACCAAATAGTATATGTATTAGTTTCGGCCCATTTATCTCATAAGATTTTTTTTAAATGATGCCATTGCCAATGATTCCCTTTTTATTTCTCAGGAAGCACAAGCAGCAAAGGCAGAGGTTCCATTGCGAAAATGTCACAGTCCGAGTTGTGAGCGATTGTTGCTTTCCTTTATTTACATGTATTATCTTTGTCTCTGTAGAATTAGGCAGTACCTTTAATTGAACCATCATTGCTATCTCATGCGGCAAATGCTTAGTTATAATAATAACAACAACGTGCGGGTCTGACCAGCCAAATGTTGCAAAAGACAAGCATAATTATTCTGCAGCCATTGGAACAATTTTTATAAAAATGGTTTCTAAATAGTGGCTAATACCAGCAAATAAATGTAGGCCTCCAAGTGCTGTCTAAAACTGACATCAAATCATTGCCTAGTTCTGTAAAAAAATGGTTATCACAGCTGAACTTAAACTAGAACCTTTGTCACTGATTATCAACTTATAATGCTACATATTTTTTCATAAACATACATTTTTTTCTTCATATTTTCACTTTTTCTATTTATGTTTCAGTAACAGTGTCATGTCTCTTGATCTCTCACCGCTGGGACTGGACGATGACATTGTGTCGTCCACTCCGCGCAGACCTCAAGGTCGGAGTCACAGCGAAGACAGGCGCGTGTCAAAACCCGTAGGCCAGCTCTACCCCCAATACCACACGCAGCCTCAGCAAGCAGGGCCTGGCCCTCAGCCCAGCCAGCCAGGTGGGTGTGTGGCCCCCGCTACAGAAGCTCTGGGTGAGGGCGCAACCAGCGGGAGGGACCAGGAGGAGGGGGACCAGTCCATGGAGCTCGTGACGCACACGGTCAAGGTGGATGTCCACTGCAGCAAGAGTCCGCGAGAAACGGCAGAAAACCCCAATCGCAGTGGTCATGAGGATATGGAGGACTATAAGATTGTTGAAGTCGTAGAAGATGGTGGCCATAAAGAAGTGGGAGATTTAGATGAGGGGGACAATAGAAGAATAGACAATAAAGAAGAGGCGAATCTAAGACATGATAATCATTCTAATGGGGACGAATTTGCGAGCTTTGGGGTTAAGAAAGCTATAACTGTTCAAGACTGGGAGCACATATCTGAAGTAATGCCAACCCCTCAGTACAGTCCAGGAACAGAACAACTGGGCTCGCCTGTGCGACGACATCATAGCCAACCCCGAGCCCAGTCCAGCTCGTATCCACACAACCAGCATCCTTCAGGGTACGTCCAGCGCCATAACCAGCAAAACATCAACCACAACCACAACCATCATCAGCATCAGCAGCAGCAGCAACAGGCAAGGATCTACAGACCCAGGCTGGTCCACCAGTCCCAGCAGCACCCTCAGCACGTGGCTGTGCTCCACTCCAAGCGGTCTCTAGCCCGGTACATGGCGAGCTCTGGGCACGGCAGCCAAGCCCCCTCAGCCCTGCCCTCTAGGACAGCCGTCGTCTACAGCCCGACCCCGTTTGTCACTGCTGGAGACCTGGACAGAGACCGGTCCCGCCCGAAGAAAAGAGGCGTGGCCCACAGCGCGTCTGCCACAAGCAAAATGAGGCAGCTCCGCAACCGCAGCCAATCACCGCACGCGGTCCATCTACAGAACAAGCAGTCACGTGACCGAGAGTTTCTCCACGCCATTCAGAACAGCATGGAGCGACGACAGCGCGCGCACCGACTCTCTCTGTACCAGCTGCCAGATCAGGACGATGATGCCTGGAATATTGGTTAGAACAATGGACAGTGGACAGTTTTATATAGGCCTATGAACCACTCACAGCGGAATCTTTATGTTGGTAAAGGCAACTTCATGGGACTGGAAACAAAAATTGACTTCAACAAGCGTTGATATTATACATTTCAAAGTTACTCTGACAAAGAAGAACAAATCTAAACCGGAACCACAGTTTGCTGCTGACTTTACAGATGTGACTCTGTTTGGATTCCATTTGTATGTCAAGGTGAACGACCACATGTTATACTCCAGTGGTGTGTAATGCGCCAAAATTGAAAATGAAGAAGGAAAAATTACTTGGTGAGAGCGAAGTACACAATACATGTAAATATGACTAGAAATTCTGAAAGAAATTTACTGAGAGACAACATTTTATGAGAAGAAATGGTTTAATTGTGTGCCACAGAATAATTATGAAGCCGACTTTATAATTTTGTTGACAAGAACTCTGTGGTAAAGAATAGCGTTTTAACCACTTGTGATATGTATGAATATGATAAATAATGTAATATTCGGAAGTGTATACTTCTCAGAGATAGAATCGCCAACTGCCTTATTTATACTTATATGTGTGTAAATGTAAATGTAAATGTAATAGGATTTGTGGCTGAGATTGACAACTGGAGTGAAAGGGAGATACCCTTTTTAGAAACTTTTAGACAATACACTAATATACGTAAAAACAAGTAGATAGATGTGGTAGATGGATGGATAGATAGATAAATAGATAAGATGAATAGATTTTAAAAAAATCGAGATCTACTCATAGATAAGTAGGTAGTTACAATGTGTGAAATGCACTCAAGCAGAAAGACAAGTAGGAGAAAAGAAAACAAGTGGATAGAAAGTATACAAAATTACGCATACCAGTGAAAGGTTCTATTAAATAATTTACCTTTTACAGGAAGAAACAAACAAAAAGCAAGCAAATATTTTATTTCTATTGGATCAGAAAATTACAAATTAATATGAGTTTCTTGTACATTTATTTTCACTACTATATTTTGAGAAATCTGGCAACAGCTACAACATGTACTGCCGTAGAGCAGATTACCTTATCATTGGCCTGATATTGGTC
Organism: Elysia chlorotica; assembly: GCA_003991915.1. Lineage (NCBI taxonomy): Eukaryota > Metazoa > Mollusca > Gastropoda > Plakobranchidae > Elysia > Elysia chlorotica. The sequence goes on from RQTK01001617.1 coordinate 9,560, forward strand.
GGATCTGGACATGTCAACTTGACATGCATAACCATGAACAAGATGATGACAAAGAAAATTGTAGCCGCATGATCGATAATTCTTCATATTTTACATTGCCATTTTCCTGCCAGCAACAGAATATTGCCTTTTCCGTGTTCCTACCACCGAGACCAACTGCTGATTTTGCTGGTCTTGATTCAGTCTGTCCGACTCCACTTTCCATGTAACAGCAACAACGTGGTGTGTCACATGTCACACAAATCCCTTTCTAAACTTATTTCGCTCTTTTATTTTTCCCATTCAGTTATGGAGGTGATTAAATGGAAGCCGATACACTCCATCTTCAACTCCTTGTTCTTTTAGCAAAGCATATATTATTAATTTTGGAAGGTTTGACCGGCTGCTTTAAACTTGTTCTTTCAAATGCATATATCTGGTTAAATAAGTAAGTTTATAAAATATTTAAAGAAAGGAAGGAGAGAGAGAGAGAGAGAGAGAGAGAGAGAGAGAGAGAGAGAGAGAGAGAGAAAGAGAGACAAGATAGAGATGACAAAACCATTATGGAACTGGATTGACACAATAAAATTCATCCATTATTCCTTGCATAATTTCCTCTGAGTTTTTCAGTAAAAACCCTTGTATTATTGCAAACTGACAATAATGCCCAGATTGTCTGCACCCATGAGGAAGCGGAAAAAATAAATTCTAATCACTTTCTTTCCAACCTAACTTTTTGTGGTAGAACTAATCAACACTACTTGTACCTCTAGATCATGCTGACTTCAAAGGTTAAACCAACTCAACTACAACTACATGCTTTAGATCGAATGTATTGTTTTTAAACTGAAAACCTAACAAAAACGTTTTGTGAGCGGTAAAGTTCGCCAATGGCACTTAAGGTTCTTGAGAAAAAAAACCCACTTTAAGGCAACATTTTTGTCCCAGTGGCAAAAGATAGTACATGTATTTTGAAATTGTATGCAGTTCTTTTGCGATTTCAGATCTAGGCTACCACAGTCGTTTATAGTTGTTTTTTTTAATCAAAATATTTGTTGCACATTTCACTTTAACATCATTCACAAAAAGTTCCCATTTAAAAAAAAGTACAAGTTAATTAGTTTGCTTTTGTGAAAACTTATAACCATGACTTCTGTTTTCCTACAGTTTAACCCTAGACTTTTCTCTTGACTTTCAACCTCAACAACCTCGAGACGATTTTGTAAGCCTTGTTTTACTTTCCGCTACCAGGACTGTGTCATCTGCGTATCTTAGTTTATTTAATGACCACCTATCTTGATTCCTGTGTGACTCTCCAGTTCTCTCATATTTTCGCTACACAAGACTAAGAGTATAATTCGTAAAAAACGACACCACAAAGCAAGATTTACGTCGGCCGACTAAACTGAAGCATTGCCAGACTTTCAAATATCTTGGAACTCACATCACAAGCGGTGGCCAAAACAACACAGAACAATCGTTTAGAATAGCCCAGGAAAATAGGAATTTCGGAAAGATGAAATGCCTTCTTACAAACAAGTTTCTATCCATGAAAATGGGAAAAAGGTCCTATAATGCTACATAAAACCCATTTAAATGTATGGGTGCAAGGCTTGGACATTATCCAAACAAGCACAAAAGAAACTTGAGACCGTAGAGTTGTCTAACAAAACTGTCTTAAAAGAGGCAGATTCAGGAAGATCTCTATTTAATAAAATACGAAAACGTCAGTCGTCATTTATAGAGAGAAGAAACACCATGTCATGACAGGAATGCTTAAGGGGAAAAGGTGCAGAGGAAGAGAGAGAAAAGCTTCTAGACAGTCTAGCTTTGCGGCTGAATGTGGCGGGCGTGATGGAGGTGCTGAAGGCAAAAAGGGATCGAGCGGTGTGGAAGGACATGATTGCCAACACTATGAAGCATGGCTCATCATGATGATGATTGTGAAAATTCCCAACTTTCTTTGCAAACTGCTATCAAAGAATGGTCTGAATTTGTTAGTATTTATATAACAGATCCAATTGTTTTATATCTTTATATAAATTAAGTTTTAGTCATTATTGAATAGTGTTGCAAGTGTTTTACTTAATAACTGTATGCACAATACTCAAGTCCTGACAATGGTCTCATTCATTTGCATCGATTCTCACAATATTGGCCAGTAAACCGCCATGTGTTTTAATATTTGTTACCATGTTAAAACAAATCATGATTTTGAAAGACTAAACCGACAACTTCATTCAAAACTTTCTGATCGGATTGTATACATTTTTAGCATTTTTTAAAACGATTTTCAAAAAATAATTGTATTAATTTTAAATTTTAGTCAACCATTTTAGGGTGTTTTTCCAGAAAATCACACACTGTCAACCAATTAATTTGTAGGACGAATACAACAAGTATTGACAAATCTCTACAATTCCAATGAGCATGTATGATCTTCAAGACCCTGTCACAATTAAAAGAGTTACAGTTTGAATCCAAGATTAGCCGCTCAGATCACAGCTGAGTAATCTGGACATTTTGATTCATCACTCAGATCTATTTGAAAAAAAAAATTGATTGAAAAGCATGATAAAGAGACAAGAAGCCCAAAATTTTTAGGACAGAAGAAACTGGACACAAACATGATAGCAATTAGTATAATAATGAAGTTACTCAACAGTTCTCTTTTGTGTAGTGGTTTATTTACAAAGATAATCTTGCACTTGCAACAATCAAATTCTAAAACAAAATAATTAACTTCACATGGATATTGTTGAAATATATAAGACAAATTCCGTCTGCATAAGATCTAAATGCGGCGATAAAAAACTTGCAAGTCACATTTTGTAAAAACTTTCTTTTATAGTTTTATAAACCTTGATGATGATACAAGAAAAACAGTGTAAAACATTTCAGAAAATTCAATGGCCTACATCAGTACTTGTACATGTTTATTATGATATACAACTTGCAAGATGAAATAAAGGAGAGCAAAATCTAACTAAAAATGACTATATAATCGTCATCCTGTGTTAGCAGCTGTTGATTTGAGGGGAATAATGCACCAGCCGTTGCGAGCTTCCTTAAGCCTCCACCAGCGCCCCATCCGGTGCTCCTGTCCTACAGCAGCCACCAAAAAATCGCCATTGGAGGAAAACTTCAGACTGTTGATGAAGCCAGCCTGGTGTGAGGAAATGAAAAAAAACCCATGAAAGTTGATCCAGGCATTCTACATGTACTTCATGTATTACAAAAACTACAGCAGAAAAAGCATATAGCTCATAAAAAATATTTCAGGTAAAGAATGTTTAGAAAATCTACTTGAAAAAGGGAGAACAAACCAAATGTGCAAAATACTCATAAAGCACTGACAAGTGAGATGATACAGGATTGTGAGAAAATTAACAATCTTACTCTTAGCAGAGGGAGAAAGGAGTGCATGAAAAAAAATGAGACAAAAATACATGTAATTATAATATAGAATGGATAACTTAAGACAGTTTTTAAAAAATAAGTTCACAGATGGATATCATTATCAGATGCGCCAGCAATGATATGCAGGGAGATAAAGCAATGTAAATAAAAAAATAAAAAAAAACCCAACTTACCACAGGAACTTTAAATACTTGTTTAAGGGTTTTGAAGTCCGGTCCACATTTCCAAAGTCTGACAAAGCCATCTTTGGAACCTGTAAATACAAATTATTGAAATTTGAAGCTTGACATAAAGCTAAAAATAAAACAAGAAAAATAAGATTAAAGCTCGAAACCCAATAATATTCCGAAATTTTAGTGTGGGCATGTTTCTTTTAAATTGGCAATCAATCTTAAACATGAGTCTAAGGCCATCTGCAACAAATTTCATGGCTTTAATAATATAACATAATGTTATGATCAGGGATGCCACCCACAGATCGCGAAGTTTCCTGAACTTTGGTAGTGTAGACCCCCCCACCCCTCAGCTGAAGCTGACATTTTTTTTCGTCCGCTTAGAGATAAATGGTTACATTTATTAAAGGAAATAGATGTATTACATTCACTATTACTCGCTAACAGATATTTGCCGGTACACAATATGTACATCAGATTTTTTTCTTGATCGGTTTGCATTTAGACAGTCACCTATTCTTTTTTAGTGTATGTATATCCGCCTCAACGAAGTTTATTTTTACTCTATTTCATTAATCAGAACTTCGGTAGATTTTAAATGTGTTGTGCGTGTCCATTTCATGAAGAATTGACACAGTTGTTGATTTTTTTCTTTAACAAAAGATTGGAGCAAAACATGCAAATATCAAACTAAAACACTGTAAGCAGAAATCCAGATATATAGATCTAAATTACATGAATTTAGACTTCATTATAACAAAAAAAATGTGCTGATTGCGAGACACAATGTAGCTATCAGTATACATCTTGGTCAGATCTATCTTTACCTAGGTCTAGACCTCGCTTATTATTTTTTAAAATAAAACATGAGCGCGCATGTTAAATTCACTAACCTAATTATCAATACGCTTAGAAGTGGCATCCCTGTCTGATATTTGTTCTCTCTCTCTCTCTCTCTCGATACGTGTAGTACTGACCAAACTGTCAAACTATTTAAACCAAATATTTTTTACCACAGTGTATTTTCGTTATTATAAGCTAATTAAGACTCATCGTAACTTCGATAGTTATTGTGAGCCGTTTTAAGGAAAGTTAAAATCCAATTCTGTTTTGCTGAAATTGTCCAAGGTAAATTAAGCAAGGCTCTGCTTATTGTTTGGTAGTCAACACTTTTATTTCGTAGTTCAAAGCTAGACTTTCAACTTGCAATGGCAGTTGTAGTTGTAGTTGATATGGTCTTACGTCCAACATCAGCATTATATAGGTTATATTGTGGACGGATCCGAATACTTACGTCTGACACTTTTAAATGCCGCCACACAAGAGACAAGGTGGGGATACCATGATTCCTGTCTTAGCCAGTCACATTAAACTGACACCGACCCAACCAGTAGGGAACGAAATCACCAAGATTTGAATCACAGACCTTTTTCGTCGGAAGCCCATGGTCTACCCCAGGACCACCTCGACACCCCCTCCCCCCTCCCTTTTACTATGGCAGAGGAAACTTTGCTTCAAGGATTAACAACATTCCTTCATGTATTTTCCATTCTAAAATCGGCGGGCGGGGGGGGGGGGGGGGGGGCTTTGGTGTGCCAGTTTGGGGGGGGTCCTTTGCTGTGCAAAGTTTACACTAATCAACAGTAGCGTTGAGTTCCCTGTTGAGTGTGAACTGCGGCACACACACACGCTCTCCTGTCGGCGGCTTGTCCTTCCCTAGCTCCAGTAGGTGTCACAGTGACTAAGTCACACAGTCAGCCAGGTTCCCCTCCGTCACAAGTCACGTGTGGAGTCGTGCTCGTTCTACGGCAAAGAGATTCCCCTATAAATAATCTACGCTCACAAGTCACGTGTGGAGTCGTGCTCGTT